>KK117706.1:226987-247677 GCA_000611955.2 Stegodyphus mimosarum
GAAAAACCTCCTACAGGGATTTGGCTGGGACGTGTTTGACCATCCTCCGTACAGCCCTGACCTCGCTCCTAGCGACTTTCATCTGTTCTTACATCTTAAGTCTTTCCTTGGCGGTCAACACTTTAACAATGACGACGAGCTGAAAGAAACTGTTTCCAACTGGTTGAAGACACAGGCGGCAAATTTCTATGAAGAAGGTATACAAAAACTTGTGCCACGCTATGACAAATGCCTGCAATATTTCGGCAGTTATGTGGAAAAGTAGTTTAAGAGTTGTTGAATTTTGTGCAATAAATAACTTTTCTGTAGCTGTACACAATTTACTTTTATTACCAAACGGAACTTACTTTCTGGACGTACATTGTATTACGAAAAATCTACGTTTGTATATCCAATAGATAAAAAAGATTTTTAAAGCGATGAAAGCCAAGTGACCCAAATATGGATGATAGATAAGTTATCAATAGAGTCCTATCATTGTGTATAGGAGATTTTTATTCATTTGCTATACTAATTAAATAGCGATAAATTGCCTAAATAAATATTGCGGTTTAATTTTAACAACTACTTCGTTGAACTGCACTTTTGGAAGAGGTTCTGTCTGGCCGGCACGAAGCGGCTAAATCCCATCACCGATTTACCCCCTTCTGTTTCTTTCCGAGTCTTTTCATCAATTCATGTGATTTACTTGAACACATAATTCTGGAAGAACTGTTTTGAAGGTATTTGATAGCTGAAAGTTTATTTAATTTTGTTATAAGTGAGATATATTTTTTTACGAGAGAAATAATTAATAGGACTGCAAATTGTCAAAATTTTGTAAACTTTGTATTTATTACATATTTATGCATTAAATCATGCATTTTATTAGAGATGGTACGTAAAATTTTTGAATTCCACGAATCTTGAAAAAATTCGAAAAGTCGAACCTTCGCGCATTTTTCGTCACTCAAACCATTTGAATCTTAAAAAAAATAAGTAAATGAATAAATAAAAAATGAAGTAAACATTTCAAAAACTTTTTCAAAACTTCGGCAAGATTAGTTTTATTAATATTCACCAGAAGCATTTATTAATATTCAACAGAAGCATTTATTAATATTCAACAGAAGCATTTATTAATATTCAACAGAAGCATTCATTAAAAAGGAACACGGGTATTGCAGTTTCAGTGGGTCTAAGCACCAAATTTACTTCGTGGCGGTTCCGAATGTAATATTCTAATTTTTTTTGAGAATATTTAGTGTTTTTTGTATAATTAACTCTTGAAATAATCCTCTCTCTTCCATTCTTGCTTCGATTTAGAAAAATTCTGAAATTTTTTTAATCCCTTTTTTAAAGTCAAATGCTTTGATACTCAAATATTTTTCTGCCAAATTACATTGAGACAATTAACCACAGGATTCCAGGATTTTAATCATCATGCACCTCATTCAATAAAATTCATTTGCAGCTTTTTAAGAAGTATTGGTAAAATTTCTAAAAAACTGCGCTCTTAATTTTTTTTTATTTAACTGCAGAGCTCAGTTGCTATATTTAAAAAAAAATAAGGCAAGGTTTATTTTGTTTGTTTTTCCTTCGTATTTCTATATGAAAAATTCAAAAGATTTGAAAAGATTTTGGGATTTGGAGGGAGAGGAGGGAGGAAGGAGATTTATTAAACGCTCCAAATACTCATGCCTCCAGTTTTCTAATTATTAATAAAAACCTATCTGTAGAGTGCTCCGTTTGTTTTGCTGATCAAAAGAAAAATAATCAAAACTGCTGCACTTGAACTATTAGACTCCAAACAACAACTATTAGTGCAGTTATAGCAGCGTTAATATACTCTATTTTGTGGTACCTTCACTCGTAATAGTTTTCATCTAATAATGCTTTGCAGATTTTATGTTTTTCAATTAGTATAGTATCTTAATGATCGACACATATATTAACGATCATATTTGATTTTTATTTAAGTCATTTAGACACTTTATGTTTTATAAGTTTAATCCTTGCCAATATAAAGAATCATTCATAGGTAGGCTGCAGTGAACAAAAAATTAGAGAATGCTAATTTGTTGATACCTGAACTATCTTTTCTATCAGATATTTACAACCCAAGCAAAAGTAACTGAATATTTCTGAACTTAAGAGAAAATAGTTACAAGAATAGCTGAAAAGGACGCTAACAGTGTCTTTGAGAAAGCGTATTATTTATGATTTTCGGAAGTAGTTTATGTAAGTCTAATGTTCGAAGGTAATTTATGTCCAGAAGTAACTTCATGCTGAAATCTTTTACCAAAGAACAAAACTGGTCTTTTTCACTCAACTAATGTCTTACTAGAAAAGACTGTGTTTCTGATTAAAACGTGATACAGATTAGGAGTAAAATATTATTCACTGAGAATTTTCTTCTAATTTTTCTCGTAAATAGGCTTCGAGAAAACAGCTGAGAACATGATCTTAAAATAGCATCGTTACACTAAGGAATGAATCAAGCGAAAACAATTACGTTGATTTCAATAGGCTAGAAAATTGTTCTTATATTTCTAAAGACTGAAGGAGGAGTGATTTATCAGGCTGTTGTTTGAGTTTGTATGTTAAACTCTTCCTTTGAATGACTTGTTTCAATTATAAAGAAACTAAAAAAGAATGTTACCGTAAAGCCAGAGAATTCAGAATTAAAGGAGCTAATTTCATCAAGAGCTAAAGGATAATTATGTATAGGTATTACGCGCATTAAGCAGAATAACGAAAGGCAGAGTTCACTTATTATTAAAAGGCAGAGCTCCTTAATTTCAGGTTAATTTCTATCGTATTTTAAAACGAGAAAAAACCCTATTGACTACGTTAACACAATAAAATAATTAATAGCGATTCACATTTAATCGACTGCTATCAATTGGAGAATGTAATGGCACTGCAATCGCTTGAGAATTTCTTAGATAAATAAACAATTATTAGCATGAAAAAGTTTAATACTGATTAAGCACTATACATATATCTTATTAGTATTTTATTTTTACTAAGATCGTTGCTAAGCATCGTATAATATTAATTTGAAGAAAAATTATAGATCTACGGCCACTTAGAATGGCAACACCGCTGAGAAGTGACAATCTGACAGACCTCGTGGTGATAAGTTAAAGAGCTTATCCTTGGGAAATGGCAGATACATAACAGGCCGTTTGGGTGATGATCCAGGGTAGAGTGGCATAGCATCACGTAACGCGAGAGAAGAAAATATTAAGGTATAGACGTTTAGCATCAAGTAAAGGAAACCTGTGAATGAACCAGGTTAATATTTTAAAATTTATCTAGAAAAGAAATAGAATTCAATCATTCCTGGAATTATCGATATTTACATTTGCAGAACATAACTGCTGAGAAGCTTAGAACGAACAAGATATATGGCGCAGGTTTTGCTGCACTGAGCTAGACAGTTTTTGCTGCACTGAACTATCCATTAAAAATTGCTCAAATGATTCTGCGGTAAGCTATGATTTGGTTAGTTGTTTCTATCCCATAAGCAAAAAATGTAACTGAAAAGAATATTTTAGGGCTCCTTTTTAAGCCGAAAATTCTTCAAAAATGCAGAACTGAAAAGCATGCGGATATCAAGCTTAAAATTGAGATTTAATACATCTAAGCCATTTCTCTATTCTTTGGAAAATTATATTAAAGAGGTTTTTTACTTTACTCTTCGTGTTTCATTCTTATTCATTTGAAAGGAAGACTCAGCTATATGAAACTGTCTCAGTTCCTAAATTTCAATTATTTTAGAACTGCGCAGGAATAAATATTAACATTTATGTATTTCAACCTACTCTACAGCCTATAAATGATTTATATTGCTACTGATAAAGTACTATATTTTGTAGTAAAGCCAATATATATTGCTATGTTATAAAAAGTTTCACTAAAAATGAAAAATGAGTAAATAATATACCTGAAAATAATCTGTAATTTCTCTTGAACTAGTTCTAAGCTTTTACATCTAATTTTATCCTTCTTATCTGAATGAGGCTTTGGCAAATATGGATTAACTGCAGTGAGACAGCACGTAGAATACATATCTTGTTCCCTGTTAGCGCAAAATTTCATTTTTCGTTTATCTTTCATTCTTTGTTCATTATCCAAATTACTCGTCAAACGTGGATTAACAACAGTGTTTAACCCTATGACCGGCAAGGACGTATATACACGGCCTAGAATATTTTTTGTAACGTTTTAAAGAAAAAATATACAGGGTGCCCCAAAACGACCGCATAAACTCTGCACAGCTAGATTCCTCTTTGGGAGTCCATAAAAACTGCCCAAAGAAGCGTTCCTGTACGATCCATAGTTTACGAGAAAAATACGGAAAACAAAGTATGACGTCACTGCCGGTGCAAGAAAAAAACACTTTATTGAACGTATCAACAACAGTATTGGCATATCTTTACAGACGATAATGTTTAAAACGTTCGCCGCGCATATCGCGTCATGCACGTGCGCGCGCTGTGGATTGACGTTAAGACGCCGTTGAACTGGTATTTAAAAGGCTGCATCTTGCAGCTACCGGTGGTCTTCGTATGGTGGATATGTATTCCGTTTGTGACTACTGCGACATGAACTTGATGTACGGCCGATGTAATGGAAACTGCTAGGGAGTATGCCCGTCGATATCCATCCCGCCGTCCTCGCGATGTCAACGTTATCCGTAGGCTGGACGACAGACTACGAAATACAGGAAGCGTCTTGCCAACAGCCAATCTTCACGATACTGGAAGACCACGAAGCGGCTTGACGGTAGTACAGGCGGATGCAATACTGCAGCGGGTAGAACAGACGCCCGAGGGAAGCACACGCGCATTAGCCCGTGAGATGACTGCGAGTAAAAGTACTATGCACAGGCGTGTGTGGTCTGAGGGGCTACACCGATTTCGGTGCACAACCGTAGAAGGTCTGAAACCAGATGACTTTCAGAAACGCGTGGCCTTCTGTGAATGGCTGCTGCAGCAACAGAATACAGATAATGGTTTCATTGTACATATCCTGTGGACCGATGAATCATGTTTCACTCGTAATGGGGTATTCAACCATCACAACAGCCATATGTGGTCCCAGGTCAATCCTCATGCAATCCAGCCGCAGAAACATCAGGAACGTTGGTCTCTTAACGTGCAGGCCGGCATACTCGGAGATCGCCTGCTTAGACCATATCTGTTGCCTGAACGGCTCTCGGGACAGTCGTACTTGGTGCTTCTCAATGAGGTCTTAACTGAGTTCCACGATGACATACCATTAGCGGGCAATACAGGGACTTTGGTTCCAGCATGATGGGGCTCCGGCGCTTTTCTGTGCTCCTGTCCGTGGTTGGCTAGATATGGAATACCCCGGCCGCTGGATCGGACGGGGTCATCCGGTTATATGGCCACCACGTTCGCCAGATCTTACACCGTTGGATTTTTTTCTATGGGGCCATCTCAAGGAACTGGTGTATCGAGACGTAGTGACAACACCAGTGGACTTAGTTTCTCGTCAGCATGCGGCTTGTACTTTGGTGGACCCCGCGATGCTGCAACGTGTGATGACAACCATTCCACGGCGTGCTCAAGCTGCCTCGACATGCACGGCGGACACTTTGAACATCCGCTTTAAATTGTTCGTATACTACTGTTGATATGTTTAATAAAGTGTTTTTTCTTGCACCGGCAGTGACGTCATACTTTGTTTTTCGTATTTTTCTCTTGAACTATGGATCGTACAGGAACGCTTCTTTGGGCAGTTTTTATGTACTCCCAGCGAGGAATCTAGCTGTGCAGAGTTTATGCGGTCGTTTTGGGACACCCTGTATACGCAATCTTGAAATATGTCCAAGAAATTAGGCAATGTGTTTTTGTTGTTACTAATCTCCCTTGCCTGACAAAGGCAACATATTAAAAGTTCATAAATCCAGGTATTTAGGTAAATAACAACTGTATTCTGGCATTAAAACCAAGAAAGGAACTATTTGTTTTGGCAGTTTTGAGAAATTTGGGGTTCCTTAGCGAAACTCTCAGCCGGTTGGAAGGTTTTAATACTTTTAGATTTGCCATATTTTCTACATTCTGTACGCACTTTTCTAGCTACAAAAGAAAAAGCATTTCTTGAATAAACTATTCTACGAGAACAGGCCCATCTCTTGATCAGTGTTATTCGAAACATTTTCGAATCGATATTTTTAACTTTGAATGCAGTATTTCAGGATGTTTTATTTTGAAATTCCTGATTTTTGAGACATTTCAGATTTTCAAAACAAATTTCTAATTTTAGAAGCAATCTAAAAGTATGTAGAATGTTTCTAATGTTTGTACTTTCAGAGTATTTAAATCATTTTCAGAATTATGCGTTGTAATAATTTATGTGTTCTTAATCAGATGTACAGTTAGGTATTTCGTTATAAAAAGCAAAGTATGATTTTTTTGCCTCATGAGAGATCTTTTTGCGGAGATTTTATGCTACCTTTAATTTCACTGCACTTTGCGTAAAGGAAAATAGTGAGAAGTCTGTACGACTAAGATCGTTCTTTGAGGAATTATTAATCCCGTGTGAAATTATTAGCTTTCAATAATTTTCAGTCTCTGGAGGGATGCGCGAAATTTGGGTATGATGCAGAACTAAAAGAAGATTAATTATATTTAAATGTAACAACTAAGAACAGATTCAGTCATTCAGTTCGGAAAACTAATGAAAATTCTAACAATTGTAGAAATCGAAAATTAAAACTAAACATTAAAGCTTTCAGACACTTTTGATACTTCAATGAGATACCGCACTGGTTGAGTAAAACTCTTTCAAATGTGAAGAACTGGAATCAGTTCCTATGCCTGGCGATATATAGTAAAGAGAGTACTTTCATCTTAATTTCAATAAAATTCTTCGTATTTCTCCTAAAGAATCATGTAAGAGGCTAATTCTTCTGCATCATCAGTCTTCGTTACTGCCAAGTTATAAATGACGTCTGCAATGTCAGCTTCATAACATTCCAAGATAAATACGTTCCTAATCGTCTTTTCTAGCTCTGGTAATATCATGATCAACTGAGTGAACATACCAGTCGTTGCACATCAATAGCCCTTCGGAATTCCGTGTATTTCTTATTAAGATTCTTTTAGAATAGCTAGCAAAGCAAGGCAGGTATTTGCAGTGTGATGTTATTCAGCATATAATAGCACTACATTTACTTGAGCGTTTTACATTAAGCGTTTACCTGCACTTTCGATGATTCTTATTTTAACAAAGCTTTTATTTTAAAACCCTTAATTTCGGTATGAAAAAACTTAAAAGTAAAAATAAATTACTAAATATACGTTTATAACGTTTTATATGCTTGGCTATCATAAAATGAGCTCGACGTTAGAAAACATTTTAGTGAATAATCACTAGGTCTTTAAAGTACTACAGAGTCAGAAGAAGTGTGTAAAGAACCCTTTATTAACTCAAATGAAGTTCACAGATGGTACCCACTCGTGCTTACAAAAGCGAACACGTTTGGTTTAACTCCAAAGGTAATGAATAACTTAAAATTAAATGAAGTTAAATTAGCCTAACGGCTTCACAGGTTAACTATCTCGCAAGCTAGCTGTGACTTGAAAAGTTGGCGTAAACAAGCCTAATGGCAAGACTAGCTCAACGCCACAGAAATCTAATTGCTAGAAAATCAAAGATAGAAAAGTGGCTTTCAGGGACGTAGAAAAAGCCATGATTTCGCTTTCCAAAACCTTCCCTTACATAATAACTTCTTTCTACCTCATTTGAATACACGCGCGTTAGATCACTTACATTCTGGCAAGCAAGTGTGAGCTGAAAGCAAGAGCGAGAGACCGACAGGAAAGCTACTTCAACATAAAATAACTGTTAAGTAAATTAAATAAATCTCCATACATTGTAATATTAAAAGTGAACTGTAACCAACGACAGTTTTAAGATAATTCAATATTTATTTAATCATTCATATTCCAAAAATTCATTAAAATATTTTTTAAAAATAACTTTTATCAAAAAAAGTCTAAGCAATCACTGTCTTTCGAGCAGCATCCTTTTTTCCCCCTCAAGAAGCTTTTGAGGAAGACTGAAAACCAAGATTGTTTGTGGTTGAGCAAAACATTATAATTAAAAGCATCGTTTTGATCTCTTTGATTAACTTTCATCTTATCTTAGCAGAGAAGGTATTGAGTAGAATATTCCTAACGAGTAAAAATAAAACAATTAATAATTTTTAAAAATTATTTAAAAAAGTTAAATCAGAAGATACATATAAAGCCATAATATTTAAAGTATAGTTATTTAAGGCAGTGCTCTTCAGTTGATGTGCCTAGGCACACAGGTATGCTGCTAATGGACTGGAAATGTGACGCTAAAAATTTAACTGCAAAGTTACCCTGGTTATGGAACCAGGGTACCAAAGAGCTAGGCTGCAAGTGGTGCCCTTTTCTAGTTACGCACGTGTGAAAGTGACCTACCAGAACATTATAGTCGATTGAGGTGTAACTGGATAGAACGTCCGACACGTAATCGAGAGGTCACGAGTTCGAATCTCCGCAAGGACACTGCGCATTTCTAAAAAGTGGTGGATGATAATTCTACCATGATTTAGCGATTGCATCCCCTTATCTCCAATCTCCATTTAGAACGGGGAGTATATAAGTTACTTTTCCATCCTTTCCGCGTGTCTCCTTGGCGTAAGTGGACAGCACGTCCGGCGCATAGTAAGGAGATAAGGAGTTCGATTTCTGATGAAGGCACTGCGGGTTTCTTCAGTTTCCTGACCTCAAAAAATTCTAAAAGATTCTACAAGTGAAAGTTAAGGATGAGTTATTGGACTTAAAAAGTGATGTTGCACTTGAACTTGAGTTTAAGGATGTTCTATTATCTCATTTCTGGGTAAGTGAAAAAAAGGAGTTTCCATCTATCGGCGGGAAAACTATAAACATTCTTTTACAATTTTATGTAACATATATAAGTGAACAAAGTTTCTATTCTACGCTCACTATTAAGAATTTAATGCGTGTATCTTTCGACCATAGACCCAAATATAAAAACGTTATGTTGCAGAACTAAACCCAAGTTTCTTTTTACTGAAATAAGAAGGTAATACATTTATTAACTGTAAAAACGAATGATGTTGATATTTATATTAATAATTAAAATGTTTGTTTTGTCATTAAATTGTTATTATCATTAGCATATTTATACACAGTCAGTGTCTCTTTTGCGTATAATAAATTTTACTTTTGTGTTTACGCATCATAATTTTATGAAATAAGTATTCTAAAAACGTAATCACAGTTTCATTTAGTTAAATCTGACGATTTGATTCATCGATGTGATATAAATACTGTATCAAATATTATGAATCACTGAGGATGTATGGATCCGGTAATTTAATATTTTTAGTTTCATTTAATTCTGGCTTATGAGTGCTTAAGGAGAGTTATCTGAAATGAGTATCTAACTGGAATGTTTATACCTTATAATATAAAAGTATTTGAAAGGAAAATCTTATTAATTGTATCCCTGCTATGAATTACAAGAAATTATTCAAGTTGAGAGAAAAAAGTTCCTTCATAGTGTTTCATGAAATTATTTATATTTGTCAGTTGTGCCGTGACGTGAAAAAAGGCTGGGAAGGTTTGAATAAAGGTACTTTAAATATGAACTTATTAACATTTAAACATTGAATCATTGAGTGAAGCTAGTGATATAAATGCTCGTAATCTGCACAGGAACGAATATATTTCTTCATCTGAAAGCCGAAGGACTTGATTTAGGAATTCACCTCCAAGAAGCAATGTACCATGCACCGAATACGGATGAAGTAATTTTTCTACGCATGTAAAAGAAGTAGGAAAGCATTATGAGCACACAAATGCACACTAACACATTTCATTTCTTTCCTTTATGAATTGACTAGCTGTAGTGTTCAGTACACTGTTTTTTCCGATATGCCACAAAGTGCATCTTATGTTCAGCATATTTAACAACAAAATACTGCTGGTAAGGACAATTCCGTCTTTCAACACCTCTACATCTGATGATTCCGTTAAATGCTGTCTTTTCCAGATAGCTCCAGACAAAAACTAGGAGATCATATGAAGTGAAATAAGGCTGATATGTGGAATGAGACGCAGTTATACTAACACTAGTGAAACTTTCTCTAACATTCTGTGTGGTTTGACAGATATGTGGATGGGTCCTATATTGTTGGAAACGACTGAATCAATAAAACTATCTATCATGCGGCGTAGCTCTAGGCAGTAACTGAGCAGGCCAAGTAATCTGACTAATATCGTCAAAGAACGTTTAAATAACCCCGTTCGAAAAAATGAAAGTGAATCTTCTGTTCACAAAGTCATCCATGACTGCTCTCAAGCAAGGAATGATAAAGAGAATGTTAACCGACTTTCAAAAATCCTAGCAACAGAATTCTGTGTCAAGTTTATCTCGAATGTAGAAATAGAGAATATTTTTACATTCTATTTCTATTTCTGCATTTGTAGAAATTTAACACTATTTCTGCATATATATATATATTTCTGCATTTGGATATATCATGTGCATATATATCTACATTTCTATTCCTACATTCGTAGAAATACAGAATATTCTGTAGAATTTCCCAGTTATGGAAGCCATATTCCTTATCTTGATGCATCACTTTTACTGTAGAAACCAGTGCTGTTACTTACGTCCTACCGCACAACAGAAATAGGAAGTTCATTTATTTGTTGTGAACAACTGATTTGTGACTTCTGCGAGGTCTAATATCTAAGATCACGTTTAAAAAACAGTGAATCATTAATTGCAAAGCACAAGAAATTACAGAGCTTTGTAGAATTTGTTTAAGATAGGAAATTTACGAAATGAAGAAATAGTATTACAGTTATTTACTCAGTATCACAGCTTTACAAGCCACTTTGAAGAAAGATTAATGCCATTTCTATGGTTGGCGCGATTATCGAGAATGAAGATAATGTATCTTGTTCATATTTTAAAATTCTTATGTTGCATTTATTTGCAACTGCGAGAAGATCTGATGCTATTAAACAGAAAAACGACGACAATTAGTAATGGGCATAATATGTGTAAAACTTTCAGTACAAATTTGAAAAGTTTTAATATACCTTCTTGTTAGGCTGCTAGTAAGATAATCGCTTAATGACACTCGGAGCGACTGGGCAGGGTTTAACAGCTTCTATTCCACTCACACATGCGAAGTCTAAGGGCTAATTTAAAATGAAGTTTCTTTAACTAGCAGAAATAGAAGGTATTGCCAGAAACCTTTCAAATACGTATTACAAGGTAAATACACGTTCCGTCAATTGTCACTGGTAATTGCGCTCCTTTTGATAATTTACTCCATATGGAATATCTTTCTTAAATATTATTTCGTGTCATTGTTGATAAGAAGCTTTTGCGTCGAAATAAAATAACGAAAAGACTCGAAGCAGAGTAGTCATAGACTTAGGTTTTCAAAGCCATGAATATGTCACATAGTGTCATGTTTGTGCTTTGAGGAGGTTTCTTGCAGGAAACGTTAACTAAAGTCATCCAAGAATCATGGCCCTTTCTCAAAGCCAGGATACGTATCCACTGCAGGACGCACAGGATGATTTTTGCCAAGTAAATCTTCGTAGAGATTTTAGCCCTCTGTAAAAAAGGGGAGCAGAGCATTTCAGGGCAGACTTTTGATAGACTGTATTTACTGATTTGAGATATGCCTAGAGTATTTGCTGTCAGGAATATAGATATATCGCAAACAGAGTTCCATTGAAATGCAAACATATCACAAGTGAGAAATTATTGATTTATTGTAGAACAAATGTACACGTAAGTTTTTGTTTCTACGTAGAACTTTTAATTTTACTTTTCTTCTCTTCTTTTCTCTATTACAGTTTTTGTATTATAATATCCTAGCTAAAGTAGAGTTCCTTGGAAACTAGAATATTGAAGAACTATGTAGCGACTGTTTGCTGAGTTTTTGTAAGGCAAGTAACAAGTCAAAAGAAGTTTTAAAATACCCTTTTATTCTAACTGAAAATGAATGTACAGATTCTTGTACGCCTGAAGAAGCTTCCATTTGGGCTTTACTCAAAACAGAAAATATAAGACTAACTAATACTAAATAAGATTAATCAACTGAAGCTGTGCAGAATCTATTCCTGTAGTTGATCATTATTTAATGATCATCAGCATATACTAGTAGACACATATAAAAGTACGGCTGTAAATTAGCAAGCTTAAAGTAATAGCAACAACGTGGCCGAACAACAATACCTTGTCCTACTGAAGTCACTCGAACCTCAGCTTAAATACTCGTTTTTATCTTAGTTGCATAATCGTAATCTTGAAAATTCATTCTGGCAGGGAAACGTAGGTGAGAAGCTAGAAGGTAAAAGAAAAGCTTGTTCCAAAATAAAAATAACAACGAGAAAAATAAAAACCCTGCAGGATACTTGCTTGCTTTGTATCAGTTTGTTGGCTCAGGTATTTACAACTCATTTTTAGAAGTACTATTCTTTCAGAGTCAACAATAGTTAATCAAAGCAATGTTTGATTAGACTATAACCAAATGGTATAAAAGAACACATATAAAATCTGCTTTTTGCAGTCGAAATACAGATAATTTCAACCTGCGAGAAATCTCAAACACACAGGTAACAAGTGGCTTTACGGACTTAAATCAAAGAATTCAAGTTCTTTTACTTACTCATTACACTAAATAAACCATACAGAAATTAATTAACACTTATTCTACTTGGACAAGTCCCTGACATAATCCTGTGGAGTCTTGTTTAATTTATGTAACAACAGATACCTTGCTATCATTATTATCTTTCAGCTACAAGCTTTCAACTCAATCTCGGTATTTTGCTGAAATTTCTTCTCACATGCTGCCAGAACTAAACTATTGGGGTCAAAATTTAAATACATAGGCTTCTTCTATTAAAACTATAAATGTTGTTCTGTCCCAAGTATGTAGAATTTTCAGTATTTGAAAACAAAAATGCAAAGAAAAACGTAATCAAAATTCAAAATGATTATTGCAAAGGCATTAATAAAAGCCTTATTTACATTATACACATACTTCGGGATGACTCAGGTTTTCTCAAGCACACTAATCTTGCAACCTCACTATTCCAAGGTTATGGATAAAAGGTTTTTATACAAAAGTAATAGTAATCATAATATTATTTTTTAAAAAATGAGTTTTCAAACGCTTCTGAGACTTCTCATCTGAACTATCCGTACTTTATAATGTCTTGGTAGAGATGACTTGAATTATGCAGGACATGGATTTTGGATAGGACGCATTCACCTCAGTCTTTTTACTTTTCAAGGACGCTAACCGTTTTTTAAGAAGCTAATAACTACCCATTAAAAGCAACCTGAAACGTTTATTCAGGAGTATAATTAGGGAAATGTAATAGGCGAGTGTGGGGGTAGGTAACATTCTTAGGAAGATCAAAGCTGTGAACAATTTCTTTCAGGATTGGTAGAATAGTAAAATTCTCTGTAGCAGTTTTAATAAAAGATAATATTTATTATAATTATTAATATATGGATCAATTAATGAATTAATTTAATATTCGTATTTTTCTAACAATTTATTGACTATAAAATAATATTTAATTACTTATTAAAGTACTAAAACTACTTTTCACCTAAATTCCAATTTAAAAAAGAAAGAATGAAAAACTGTACAGTTATTGATGGGTTTGTTAATATATAAATATTTCCACTCTATCATATTTTTTGTTGTTTAAGGTAATTAAATAAGGAAAAAAATGATTTGAATTTTAACTCTAACATACATTTTTTTAATGGGGAACAGTAATTATATATATAAAAAAAGATTTGAATTTTAACTCTAACATACGTTTTTTTAATGGGAAAGGTAACTTGAAAGTTTCAAAACAAATTTTTGACACAGGTTATTAAATTTTTCGTTAGAAGGTACATTGAAAGAAAATTTATGCAACAACACACATTATGCATGTGTTCATAATTTTTTCTTCATTGTAAATAGTTTTATTAGAAAAATATGCCATAAGTTTAGATTATTTTAGGAGCATAAAAAACCTTTTATCTTTTAACGGCAGTATGCGGAAATAATTTTTTTAGCCAAAGCTAATGACAACATTTTTTTTGCTTGCCTGGAAAATAGTCCAGTCTCAGCTTATCCATTAATAAACAGGATATTTGCATTCTTTAACTAATATTACCTTTCTAGGTCCTTCTTTCAGGCCTTTTTTATTTGAGTGTGAAGATGAATATTGATAAGTTTAGTAATGATAATACTGTTTTTGATGGTGTTAGGTTAGTATCTGAAAATGGCAAAGCACACGAGGGTTACCTGCGTATGAAAAGTGATGCCTTCGTGGAAGACTTTCTAGGGGAATTTGGCTCGTATTCACGAGCTTCAATCGTAACTATTAAACACTAAAATAATTCAAGCGCTTATAATATGAAAGTTTCGCGAAAAAATGTTAGGTGTGTTGAAAACTCAATTGATTAAAATGTAATATGATAGATTAAAAAAGATATCAATTCAGTCGATGTATTTATGACAGTGGCAGTGATAACAGTGACTACGCATTAAAAAGTGAACATTTGAACATTACTCTAAAGTATTGAATGCTATTGCTTCGGTTTCATACGTCAGAGAGGAAAAAAAATTTGAAGAAGAGTTTAAATCCAAAAGCTTGAAAAATAACATATCATTCGAGTTGTTCATCAGACTGACTGGTGCGTGCATTTCTGTTTGATTTCATTTCCTCCTTTAATCCGTTTGATAGATATTGAATGCGATGTAATTTTGCAGTTCATCATTTAGCATTCTGCAAGTGCATATTGCAGTGAAGTGCAATGCTAATCCCACTTATTGCGATGAGTTGATTTAAAAGTCGTTAATTGTATCTTTTCTGCATTACTAATTTCGAAGATGAACGAACGAATCTGTGTATGTAGCTTTAATAAAAAAGTTTCGAAATGCTCTGTATTTCCTTGTTAAATATTAAAAAGGTCATTTTAAGTGTTTTAAAATTTAAGGCAGTTTAAGTTTATATTACAACATATGCACGAATTTTGCTGTTAATAAAGAAGACTATAAGGATATAAAAGAACAAAAGATTAAGCAAATGTCCTATTAACAAGTCGTCCAAGAATTGGAAAGATTTTTTTCCCGTAGCATATATTATGCCACAAGGCTTAATTTCTAAATTTAAAAGTTCCGGAGTCTTATGGAAGACTGTCAGGAAGGAAGAAGAAAATAAAAAATAAATAAAACAAGTAAAAAGTAAAATCAGCTCTCAGATTTTATATTAGGCCCAGACCGCCTTTTTTCTCCCATGTACAGACACATACACTTTTCGAGAGCATTTGAGCTAACACTACATTGGACTCAAAATATTTAAAAACAGCATATATTTAGAATTTCCGATAGACTAGAAAACAGTCTCGCGCACTCGTGATAAAAATGTTTTATTCCCTACAGTGTTGTTACTTCTCGCTTTGATATTGTTGAGTTTTTTAACAAAGAATTTGTTAAAGTTTAACAAAATATGAAGTAGACAATAAAACAAATTTGAGATTCCAAATGCGGGTTATGTTATTCAAAATTTGATGACTCCGTTGTTTTTTCACAGTGCGAGAAGCATACACACATTCATGTAGATTCTTCATCATTTAGTTTCTTTAAATATAATACGGGGCAATAATATTTAGTATCAACAATTTGAAAAGTGATACAGCCGTTTATAGTGATTCGACGCAAAATTCCGTTTTGAGACTAATAGCCTTTCTGGGCTAACGCGCATTTTGGCTAATAACTAAAAATTAAAATAATTAAATAATTAAACCAACATTAAAAGAAACTTAAAGAGGTAAACAGAAATTTAATAAATTATTAAATTAATTACAAGTAGGCGAATAAAAAATAGGTTGTCGGACCTCGTTTTATTTGGGGCTCCAACTGGAATTACAATTCCACTCAGAAGTTAAGAAATAGTTCAGCCGATCTCCGTCTGAATTTAAACCCCGGTTATACGTATAATAGGCTATTTCGAGGAATGGTAGATACAAAAACTACTCTTTTTTGCAGCACACAAATGAAAACGATGAAACCATTTAAACATCATTAAGGGGAACAGTGAATTCTAGAAACAGTATGACTATAACCTCATACTAACGAAAGGAAATATTAACAAAAAAAATTTGGCTTTGGAAACAAAGAGGGAAAAGCAAGACTTTCTGATTTCGGAAGATCATTTCTTCAAGCGGAAATTTTCCCTGAATACGATGCGATAACAACGTGAGAATAAACGCAAGACTCCTCTCTATATGTAATAGTAGTGGTCCCCCCCCCCCGCGTTTGGTTACATCGTTCAAAAAGTCTAGGGAAGGTCTGCAGTAGGAAGTCACTAGCGTGGCACATGCATGACCAGGGTACTTTTAGTATTTTCAGGAACGAAAAATTTACTCATAAATTCTTTGCACTTCCTGGAGAACAACCCTTTGACATGTGAGGGCAGGCTTTTCTTTCCTTAAAAGTCCCAACCTCTATGCAAGGTTTGTGTTCTAGGAAAAGACAAGCTTGCATTCAAGTTAGAATAGCTGTTTAAAGCATATTTGTTACTAAAATAAAATTTGTCTATTGAAACTGAAGTTCACTTACAGAAAAGAAGTGCGCAATTTAAGCTCTGTTCTGCTAATCACGCATACGGCCTCTAACTGATAGAACAAAAAAACGAGATTAAATGAACTGTCATTAAATATTACTTTGTTGCAGTTACATTGATTGTATATGATCGGAAATAGATATAAATGGTTAAATTTTAATACGATTTGAAAGGCATATAAAAGAATATATTAACACACGAAGTAAGTATTCACTTAAGGTCATTTAAAAGGATCATTAAATTGAACCAAGTTTCAAGCATAAATAAATCAATGTTAAAACTGAAATCGTCTCCTAACAACAGCCGCTTGGCTCTCTTGAGAGCACATGATCAATGATGTGAATTCCATGCCTTTTGGAAACATTTTCAAGCTTACAAATTGCATAAATTAATTACGTATTGCTTTAAATTTCCAATTCCCATCCGGAACGCATCTCCTTAAGTATATATTAACTCAACAAGCTTTTAAATTAATGAACTAGTATGTACGTAATCATTTACCAGAATCTTGAGAATACAGGATACACAGCCGTGAATCCATATGAATGAATACGAAATGTGACATGAATAATTTCAATATGTAACATCAAATTTTTGGCTATCGCATTCCTTTGCATTTGCCGTCGTGGTGTTAAGTGTACTAGCAGTGTAAGTGTGCTAGTGTGTGCTAATTCAGTGTAATTAGCACTGAAAGATTCGTAATCGAGTCTCGGCGAGGGCGCGAATGTTTTCTGCCATTTTCTGGTTCCGGAAACAATCTAATGTCTCAATAAATTGAGAGATTAATAATAGTGTTTCCAACTATTTACGTAAATAAATTTAAAGAAATTTGTTTTCATAGAAATTCTTTGTGTGAACTAATTAACGATAACCCACACTTAATATACTATATATACCCTTGTGCTGCAGCATGCTCAATCGGTATTCACCATACAGCGGGAGAATACTTTCAAAATACACTACGTGTAAGAAAGGCCCTAACATAGATCAATACACTAAATCAAACCCGTGCAGCACTGCTTTTCCACATTAATCATGAACTCGAAAACTTACATACGATATAATCAAAGAGAGCAAGATAAAAATGCTCTGTGAGTAAACTTTATAAGGTATTTTCTTATTCTTTCCAGCTTGCCTTCGTGGTGTAACGGTAGCATACTCTCGCGCATTCGAGAGGTCTAGGTTCGAGTCCCGGCCAGGGCATCGCCCATTTTTGACGTCTCTCGCTTGAAAATAACCAAATGGCTCTACAAATTGTATGTAGTCTTAGATGACAGGTTATCACTCAGGCGTGTGCTCTTCTTAGTTCACACAGCAGGAAGAAAGATTTCAAAAAATCTGACATATCTGTGGTCAGACTATATTTGAATTATCTTTATTTGTGCCCGTACTCACACTTGCTGGAAAAAATGATTTTTGTTTCTGTTATCTGTTAAAACAATGCATTATAAGGCATAGATATAACATTTCTCACTGTTACACCGCTTTTTGAAGGTTAGGCTAAACTATCAGAGTCTTGACAAAAAATGGTCATTTTGAAATATTTTGATTGCTTTCCAACGGCAGTATCTCAAGAACTCTTAATAATTATTACAGTTTTAATATACGAAGCAACACATATATCTGTAATCATTATCAAACTCTTAGGTGAATGTCATGTTACTTTATCTTTCTTCTATCAAGTGGAATGAAGAATCAGAATATTAGTGAAAACAAATGAAATAGTAGAAAAAAGTCCATTAATGGAAATATTAATCTGTCTATTAGTGGAATTAATGAGTGTGCCTATTTTTGAAAACTCTATCCTTATCTTATAAAACTGAGTGAAAAATCTAATTGGGAAATGGAAAAGGGTTTCATAATTTTAAGCTTAATAAAAAGATCTGTACTTCTTACTGATTAGGCTACAGAATAAGCATTTAATCAAGATTCACCAAACTGGCAGTCTTTACTTGCAACTTTCTTCACACTCTTTGGCGAGATGTAGTGGTGCCTTAAGAAATACGTGTTTGAAAAAGTTTTCCTTTTAAAAGATTTGCTGTTTTATGTCTTGTTCGAAATACCTGAGTATGCTAAGCTTTGGAATTTAAAAGTCATCAGTTTAAAAAGTCAGTCAGTTTAAAAAAATAATAAAATATAAATCCAATAAACCCATTTTTTCTTTAAAATTTTTGTTAATTTTCTTAGTCTAATTTATATCTTTAAGTTATAAATATGCAGTCATTGTAGTTCGATTGTGTTGTATGCTGTATATTATATGGAAAAGTGTAAAGGGGGTCTATGAAAAAAAAACACATTTAGAAAAATGTGTTGATGCAAGAAAAAGTTTGAGAGTCTCTGGTTTAGAAGTTTGTTATAAAAATTTTTGTATAGGCACTTTTCTATTTAGAGCTTATGTTTCATCGTACATATTCTGTTTTCAGGATAGAGACAATAAATTCGTTAGTTGAAGAAATGATATTTCAATGCACAGAACATACACGAGAATCGGATGTATGAGGCATTTTAACGTTCAGACAGATATATTAACCATTTAAATTTTGGCATTTCTTTATACATTAAACAGCTCAGAGTATTTCTTTCATTGCAATATTTTCACAAATTGCCCACTGCAAGTTATTGAGACAAAGCTGAATTAATTATGGCTGTTAGAGGTTAAGATCACCCGAAGCTTCACACAACCTTTGTCTAACAAATACTATGTGCTACTGATTTCAATTTCCTCCATCATCAAACCCAGCTAATTTACTAAAAGAAATAATTGGTAACATAAAATGTTTTAAAGATAACTGATTCTAAAGAGAAACTGGAGTTATATAGCAGAAAACAAATGCTAAAAAGAAATGTAACAGCAACTAAGCTTAATTATCGATGTATAGCTGGAAAGATAGAGATCTAAAATGTCATAAAAATTGGGACAGAAGCTGGTTTTGAGGCAGGAAAACAATAGATAGAAGAAAAAGCAATCTATTCTTCTGATTACTCAATTTCAAGAGGAAAAGTATCGTTTCAAGGATAAAAGAGAAGTAAAAATAATGTTCGCCAACAATGAGAACTGCGAATATTCTTCCGTGCGAAACGAATGCACGTTTGAAACAATAATACAAATACTGAAAATACTGTATTTCTTGGCTGAAATTTAATATTCACCTTTTTCACGACTGAAATAAGAAGTAAAAGAAAATTTTTTGCAAAGGAACAGCAAAAACGAATTTTCGTGTTTTCTCTTCAGTTACTAGTCTCCTTTTGTGTAAATTCCTAGTTTTCTTTTACTCTTTCATTTCTCGCTGCTTTTATTAGATTAGCCATTCCAAACTTCTTTAAACTTTCTATTAATTAATTACTTTTTTAAGGTGGTTACAGAAGCGAGAAATTAAACATAAAGCTGGTTTTAGGAAAGATGAACATTTATTAGGATTTGGTTTCAAATAAAAGAGTTCAGTGCGTTTTAAAAGAAATATGATAAGCTCTTGTTACAGTAACAAATTATTCTGCTGCAGCGCAACTGTCTTAAAGTTATTTTACAATGGGCTGTTGCCGCCATATATTAGAGATAATAAAATATGTGGTTGGTCTGAGAAACACATGATGTTATTTTATTAAATAAGGCTATCTGAGAGTAGAAATAATGCAATTCTTGATTTCTATTATAGAGGAATAATATACTTTTTGATTTACAATAAGTAGTTTCACAAAATTTTATATCAAGCAAAACACATTAACGAAATTAATTGGATACTAACTTCTCTGATTTATAATACGACCTCCAAAAATGATTTACTAGGCATCTATCCTCTGCTTAATTTCATTAGTAATTTGTTTAATATTGATTCTTAGCTTGTTTATATTGCTTTTCTGAACGTAAGTATCATTCTGAATTTTATTCATTTATTTTGCAATTTGATGATGAATAATACATCAAAATATGTAATATATGAAATTAGATTCTCATTCAAGTAACATGCGATGATATTAAACTTCTGTTTTTTTTTAAATAATCTACTT
>KK117706.1:247690-277131 GCA_000611955.2 Stegodyphus mimosarum
GTAGTTGTAATAATTTACTTGGGAAAAGGTAAAACAGAAATTAAAATTCAGTAAAGATTTAAAAACTTTCATCAAGTTTCGACAAAAATGTAGTAAAAGCTGGCATAAAGATAATGATGTTCAAATTCAGTAGGCTATAAAAATTTTAAATTACGAGGGACACTCTATATTTCGCTCTTAGAGTGGTGGGAAACTCAACTACATCATTATAGGTAAAATAGTACAATGCATTATACTCTAATATACTTGTATTTCATTTCGCAAAAGAATTAAAAACTCTTGCTTGAAGAGAAAATCAACTGCTAAACATCAAGCTTTCTTATAATTAAAACTTATTTCCTTAGAAACATGTACTTTTAGAAAAAAATATTGTCTTTTAAACCACTTCTCAGTTTTAATATACGAAGCAGCGATGATTTCATTAGAACTTCATCATTGGCTCTGCTTCGAGAAAGCGGAGATTGAAACAGGCCAGGGCAGAATGGCAGCCTGTATACTATGTAGTACAGTAGAAACAGCCAATCATAAAAAAAGGAATCACAGAAAAGCAAAAGCGTTCAATGAATACAATGTACGCTTAGAGCAAGATGATGCTGTATTAAAACATGAGGTTTCGTAAGTGCGTTTTGAAGTATCCATCAATGTGCAGAAAGTGAAATATTACATATATTTCCAATGACAAATAGGACGGACAATTTTTGTAAATTTAATGCCATATTTATAGAAATAATACACTTCTAGGTTTATAGTAGGCGGCTGCAGAACATTTGTATCAAGCAAAAAAGTATTAACAAAATTAATTGGATGAAAAACTTTCTATCACATAATAACAGCTCCAGCAAAATGATTTCTTGGACATTGGTTCTCTTCGATCTACCTAGGCATTCTCTTATTTTCGTCAAAAAGATATATGAAAGTAAATTTTTTGTCAAACAATTTACGGAAATTTTAACAGCAAAGTACGTTACAGAATCAGTTTTATGAGTAAAAGATAGTTAAAATAACCGCTTAACAACAAGTGGATTAAATGAACTTCCTCTAATAAACTCGGTTAAACAAAATTTGTACTTAGCAGCAGCAAACAATGAAAAATAAAAGTTTTTATTCAGTTTTCAGAACTCAAGATCAGTATCCTGAAATTTCGCATTGTAGATGAAGGTGAAACAAAAGCTGAAATGAATCCAAGCGTAAAATTATTATACAAAGAAAAAAGATTTTTATCTTTCAATTGAATCTCATATTCGAAATGTTTGCTCTTTTTGTTCTTTTTCTGTGGGATGTTTAACCTACTTCTGTCTTCTTTTTACCAATTAGTTAATGTGCAAGTAATCAAAAATAACTGACTGATCAACTTGGTAGCTAGATCTAGAGCAACGGTTCTCAACCTTTTGACTAAAGCGTACCATCTAAACAAAAACTGGAAAACTTTAGTACCACCACTACCTCTTACAATGATTATTTTTCAATTTCTCAACAGAAGTATTAATATATATATATATATATATATATAACTTATCGGCACAACTTATTGGCTATTTGTATTAAATATGCTCACATAAAAAATAGGTTACAGTTTTAATTACCGGAATTTAAATTATAATGTTTTAATTCTAAAGTTCAGTGCTAAATTTGAGCTTGTTTAAGAGAGATCAATTTCTGTATGTCTGTTCTTATTTCACTTAGCTTTAACCGTAGATGCGGATCCACTTTTAATTTTGTTCTGTATTTTTCAAATATAACGTGGAAGAAAATTCTTGTTCAAAAAAATAGGTTGTGCAAAAAGACAATAACAATTTAATAGCTTTATTTGAAATGCATTTATATTATTTTTTTCGGTTCAGCCAAAAATTAACAAGGGTGTTATTTTTGAAATCTTCAGTTAGAATTCGATTGCATGAAATTTCTATCAATTATTCCTTTTTTTCGTGAGATAAAAGTTTAAGTACATTTCAACAACATGGATTTCTAATCCAGTTTTCTTTTTCGCAATAAATCCTCGGGAAAATACACGTTGAAATTATTCATTAATGAAACAATAATTTTTAATGTCGAATGTTAATTCTTCTTTTATTTTCGAATTATTTGGTTCGAAAACTTTCTAAAAGTGGTAAAAAACTTAAAATATTTTTATCCAATTCTTTAATTATTAGCACGAGTTTTTTTTATCATTGCATTTATTTTATCTCCAATGGTAAACAAATTAACACTTTGCCCTTGTAATCCCAAATTCATATAATTTTCCAAAATATCAGCTAAATATGCTCGCCAACATAATTCAATAAATAAATATTTTTGCAATTCTTATTTTGAATCAGAGTGGAAAATTTGAATTTCTGATCGAAGTTCCAAAAGACGATTAAAACTTTGTTTCTGGATAACCATTTTACTTCGGAGCGTAACAAAAGCGTTTCTTGTTCACTGCCCATCTCTTGGCATAAAATCATAAATATACTTGAATTTAAAGCTCATAGCTTGATTCAAAACGATTTTCAGGTTTTCGGGGATTATTTTGACTACTAAAGCTTCACAATGAGTGGAGCAGTGAGTAAGTTTATTTCCAGGTGCGACTTTCTTTATGTGAGAAATAGCACCGGAATATTTTCCTGTTGAAGCCCTAGCTCCGTCACTGCATACGGCAATGCACTTATTCCAAGGAATATCATTCTCAGACATAAAATTATCAATTACTTTGAAAATTTAATTTGCAGTTGCTGTATGATGAAAAGATTCACAAAAATAAGTACTCATCGGCAATTCGTTTACCCTCTTCGAAACGTACGTAAACTAATAATTGAACAAATTTCGTTATATCAGTAATTTTCATCCAATTGCAATGCAAAATACTCACTATGTTTTATTTTCTGCGTGGGTGTCTCTTTTATGGAATTTGCCACTTTATGAATTCGTCGACTTACTGTATCATTTTATAACGGAATATTATTAATTTCATTAGCCACTTTTTTGCTGGATATTGTTAAAACGTTACTTTTAGCTGCTGGTAGTATAATATTTTCTCCAATAGTGTGAGCCTGCATAGTTTTGGTAATTCTTAGGCTTACTAGGTAACTAGCTTCCAAAGCTTTTTCAGTTGAAGTAACAAAACCCTTCATTACTTTTTTACTCTTTTTGAACTCCGGTAATTTGTTGAAATATTCTTCAAATTTAACCTTTAAACTGGCATGCTTAGATTCAAGATGTCGTTTAAGGAACGATGGTTTCATACTTTGATTGGATAATAGCTCACCGCAAACAACACATTGAGGTTGAGGGTTTATTTCATCTTCATTCCAAGTAAACTCAAATGATAATTAACTTTCATTATATTTTCTATAAACAATTTTTCTTTCCTTTTCAATACTCTTAGTGCTAGTAGATTGTTCTGGATCCATCACCTGTGAATCATCACTTTTCCGCTTAGTCAATCCTTCCCATTTTTCCATTTTTAATAGCTAGGTTTATTTTATTATTTTTTCACAATATATTACGAGTTCTTCAAAAGCAAACGACGATATTCTCAAATCGCATAGAAAAGTAAGGAATACAAAGCAGCAAGAAGACAAAACACGTGATGTTAGAGACAGCAAATCGATGTAAAAAAATGATTCTAGTTGAAAATAGAGTAATATCATCCCGGAAATGGTGGCAACATAAAGTGTAGATATGCTAATAAATCTAGCAACTGTAAAAGAATTAATGAGTTACTATTATCTTTTTTATAGGAACTTATTTTCTATTAAGTACAACATCCATTTCTATCACCACTTTTAAAAACATCATTTATGACAATTTTTTTTATGTCTATGGCTAAAAGAATGTTTGTGAAAATAAAAATTTAATATTTTGCTAAAGTATATGAGCGGCTATTGACCTTGAACAAAGTTCAGATCGCATAAATTTACGACTGTTAGAGAAAAAACTTAAACACAGTGTTGGGGTATTGAATTTTTTAATTTAATAGTTAAAAATACTTTATATCTTAGTGTACCACCTGTTTTTTTCTTTCATAGTACCAGTGGTACGCGTACCACCGGTTAAGAATCGCTGATCTAGAGTAAAGGCATTTAATTTTATTTCCTATACTTTGATGTCAGTAACATCTGTAGCCGAGACTTACCTTTTCCTCCTTTTACTTTTTTGTTCATTAATACAACATTAATCATTCACTGGTCTACCAAATTCCTGATTTTCAAAGCTATTGCTAATGTTGCGATAGAAGATCTTGTAGTTTACATTGCTGAGAAATTTCCTGCTCTAAATGTTTTGCCAGTCTCTCCCCAAAACCGGCAGTATTTCTGGAATTTAATTTTTCTTTCCAAATTAAAAGCACATTGCAGGGAGTCGGACGAACTGAACAATTTACAGACAATATATATACTTCTTAAACATTTTATTTTTGCTACATTTTAATAAGATATGTATTTTATTTTTGTAATGTACTTAATTGATAGTTTTTACAAGTATTTAAGCCTTTAGTGCAGTTCAAAAAATACGTTCTATTACCACATACATCCGGCTACTAAATAAAAGTTTCTTTTATCACTTAGCTGAGAAGGTTATAAAACCTGACGTGAAAGCAGAAGATATGTTCGAGGAATTTACGTACGAGTGGGGATAGCTTTTTCCCTGAGATGAAATGTATGGGTTTCTCATGTTTGGAACGGAGTCGGAAAGAAAAGGAGAAATTAATGAAGCGAATTTAATAAAATGAAAGAATGCATAGGAAAAATCTGATTCTTTTTTCCCTTGAAAAATTCCCACATAATCGGCTGTACCGAAGGTTAATTAAAAATTGACTAATAAGACTTAAGCGTTATATAGAAGTTATATAATAGGCCAGAATAAAGTATGTTAAAGTAAAAGGATTCACATATTGTAAATTTTTTCTAATATGCACCTGTATTCAATTTAATATTGGCTAACAGATGAATATCGAGAGATTTCTGTTTCAAGATTCGATGCCTGCAGAAATTACTGAATTACTCTCATGGTATTTATATCCATTATTTTTTTCACAAATTAGGAATTGTTATGAGAGTAAAAAGTCACATCTGGTCAAAAATGATTTTAATATTTTAAGATACTGATATATCTAATTTTTAGAACAAAGAATTTCCTATAAAAGTCCAGTGTTTGTTGAATAAGAAAGTTTAAACAAAACTCTAACATAATAATAAACTAAACATATAAATAAAGCTCCTTAATTGTTGCAAGAAAATAAAATCCCGTAGGAAAAAATGCATGCTGGTTCTGGTCACAGGCAATAAAAAATAAAAACGAGAATGCTAGTTATAAAAGTTTAGATAAAAGCGACATTGAAAAGGTTATTTTTCTAAAATTTAATATGAAAAGAAAGTTTGAAGGAAGAAATCTTTAGTAAAGAGGGTTTTGACAGGCTGATGCTCATAGCTCGTTCGCAGAAGTTAAGATTAGTCTCAGGATTGGGAATAAATGTATAAAAGAACCTTAAGTAAGTACCTGAAAGAGGGGTAGTCTGAAAAAGGATTAAAGCGAATGACTAAAGCGAGTAGAAAACTGCAAGAAACGTAATATTTTATTAACCTTGAGAAATAAAATATTCAAAAATAATGGATTAAATAATTACGCTTAATATTTGGGTTTTTAAAGGGTTTAGCGTGGTTTTCCTTTAAAGTCTGTGAGAAGTAATGCTTTTGTGGATGACTTTCTAAAGAGTACTGGAGCAAATTCATGTTACACAAAAAGAAAAGTTAAAATGTAAGCCTATGATTAAGTACTATCGCCTCATAAACCCTCCATCTCCATTTTTTAAAAATTAAAATTTTATTTCACTGCATTTTCCTTTCCTTAGATTTTATTTGTGAGAATTACTTATTACAAGTTTGTATTACTTACAGTTTTCTTAAGTACTGCTTATCGTAATCTCTATTATGAGGCTGGACGTAAAAGATATCTCTTGTTTATAATTCTGTTGAGGAAAGACTTTTCGTTTTCCTTTCGCATATTCTACGCTATCACACCCTTTTGCCTCTTATTTATAAATGCATCTAATCTTTTATTTTCTTTCGCCTGGAGCCTCAGTACATGATATGCTGTTTTCGAAAGTTTTTTTCCAATTGCTGGTTTATTAAGGTTCTTTGTCTTTCTTTTTAAATTAAATAATATATTATGGATGGTACAAATCCTAAATTTTTTCAAATCGAATCCGAATCGTAAAAAGTTCTTAGGTTTCTTATTCGCATATGCTACGCTATCACACCTTTATGCCTCGCATTTATAAATGCATCTAATCTATTCTCTTTAGCTTGGAGCCTCAGTACATGATGCTGTTTCGGAAGTTTTTTCTAGTTGCTGGTTTATTTTTATTCAGGTTCTTTCTCTCTCTTTTTAAATGAAATAATATACAAATCCTAAATTTTTTCAAATCGAATCCAAATCATAAAAAGTTCTCGAATTTTTCAAATCTCAAATCCTTTATGTAAAAAATAATAAGGAGGGAAAAAGCTTCCACTTCGTATTATAAGTTATTAATTAAAACAAAATTAATAGTTGCATTTAATGAAAAACAAATTTCAGAATACACTTTCTTAAAATATTTCTGTATTTTTTAAGACGAAAGAAAGGAACATCAATAACTGAAACACGCATTTGAAATTGTTGTATGTTCTCATTATGATTAATTTGATAAAAAACAAGTTGAGTAACCACTCAAAGGCTTTTCCAGAATCTTTGAAATTCACTTTTCCAGAATCTTTGAAAATCAAAACAAATGTGTAGGAAAAAGGATTACTTCAGGAATTAGCCCATATAAATATGAAACACGGAAAGCTTAACTCTCTCCAGAAATTAAGAATGAGGCGTCATTCAGTATGTGATATTAATGAACCAGGTCCAATGAAATCGCTATAATCACTAACTTTCTTAATGAACCCTTGTAATGAAAATCAATAAAAATAATCTATCTAAAGTTTTTATTATTTTAGGATTAGAAAGGTTAGATTAGGTTATTTGAATATGCAAACCATGAACGCTATCTGCTGAAGAAGAGGTATGCTTTCGCAGAGGATTTTCTGACGGAAACTGGCTCGCATTCACGTTACATATGGGAAAAAAACGAAGTCTTTCGTCTGGAATCGAACTCAAACCAGAGCCACTGGTGGGGTTAAGATTCGAATGACAAAAATGCATAAGTATTCAAGGATTAGAACGTTCCATTCATAATAAAAGGTATTATGTAGTGTATAAATGTCTAATAAATAGATTTACTTAAATTTGCAATATTTTTACGAAATATAAACTCTTAATTACAAGCATATGTCTTGTAAATGAGCTTAGTGTTAATCATATAAAAGCAACGAAAATTAAAATAATATTTTTATAATATATATTATTTTAACTATAGATATGCAACTTTGGTTCTTTGCTGTAATATGTTATGCACCATTTATTAGTTAAGAAGAAAATGAGAACAAAATAAGAAATAACTTTTTTTCTATTATTAAAGCTTCAAATAAGTTTTATTTATGATTGGATATAATGACAAAGTACCTATTTTTCTATTATAGCTATACGTAATTTCATTTATTTTATTCCATCTGATTCTCTCATAGTGAAATTTCTTCTTTATATCTTAATTTTGTAAAGAGGGAGGTGCAATATTTCGCTTTTAAATTTTCGCATTAAATTTACTAGTCCTGTCAGTCTCAGATTCTTCAGAGGAAAACTCTGAATTACTTCTTTGTATGTACAGAACTCTGTATTGGAAAATATCCAAATTTATACAGTTGATAAATAAGACATCTTCGGGAAAAAATTTAAAGTTTCTCCATAATCCGGACTTCCTTAGTTCCTCAGCCTCTTTTCAAATTAGCTTTGTCCCTTTATTCCTTTTTGTAAGAAACCGAAAGTGTCTGTGGCAAAATGCATAGTATGAAAACCAGTGAATAGGCTAATTGGAGAGTCGACTGTCTTCTGTGATGGAAGTTTGCGTTTCTATTGTCTCTGTTTCCTTATTTCTCTCGGAGTCATTTAAGGAGAACATGTACTCGAAGAGAATTCTGGAAGTGCAAGAAGATCTTGGAATTAGAGCAAATGACTAGTTTTCTCATTATTTTTGAAAATTTGCGCTTCAAGGAATAGTGACACGTGAATTATTTTTTGATTTTTGTGTCTTTTCACAATATTGACGTTAACTGCTGTATACATATTAAGGGTTCTCATAAAATAACTGCATAGCTTACGTTCCTTGTAACTTTAATCAAATAAAAAAGACTAAAATAGGATTCAGAGCTGCAGGAAAAATTTTCGAAGTATGCGTATGTGTATGTGATTTGCTTGCGTAATGAATTAGAGATCTAGCTTCTTTTTTAATATATTCTACGCGAGAGTCCCTACTAAAGAACAATGCTATTCAAAATATGTCTTAGGCAGTTAAGTCTATTTCTCATTAACATTTGTACTCAAAATAATATCCTTAAAATGACAAATAAGGCTTTTTTACTACGCGGAATGCATACACTCTACACATCTTTGTACTTTTTGTTAACATTTTCCATAGAAATCTGTTATAATTCTCTTAAGCTTGAGATTAAATATTTTTATCTGAGTAAAACCTCCTTAATATTTTAGACTGGCGTCCCGTGTCTACTTTAAAATCCCTAAACATTAAACAGATACAACAACGTAAAAAATGTAAAGAATTTACTTAAATTTCCGCTCTAAGTACAGAAATCAGTAAACTAACAAAATTAACTTCCGTTTCATGCAGGATTGAAGAATAATATTGACTCAAATTTAAAGCCTACAATCTGGCTTTGCTATTCAACAACTATTAACTCAAAATTTTCAATGAAAGACAAACTTTCCAGCTCGTAGCAACAGTGGTAAAGGCAGATAATAAAAAAAGGAGTATTATTAAGACAGGCTGATATTGCCTAACATCTCTCCTAAATTAAGATTCTCACTCCTATTTAAAGCTCAGTTTTCATATTCCGTTGGAGTAGATGAAATAGTAGAAGTGCAGAAAAAGTAAGAATAAGAGTAATAATTGACATAAGAAATGCAGTGTTAATTAAAATAAGTTTTACAACCTTTGATTAATTTTTAAACTTTTTAACAGAAACAAAAGTTTCGGGGAGAACTTCAGAGTCTAAGACTGTAATTATAATTATGCTGTTCTTATTATAAAAAGGTAAGCATCGACGTAAAGCATAGAATTTTAATAAATTTTAATTTTCAGTGATTGAATTTCACCGAACAAAGGCTATTATTAATAAATCAAAGGCAAAGAAAACTGCACCGATTTTCTTTCAGTGAAAAAAAACATCTTAATAATCTTCAAAAATACCCAGTTAATGATTTGGATACTCAATACGTAAGACTAATTCAAATTTGGGATAATTTTTTATGCTTGATAAAGAAGAGGGAATCTTTAGAAAATACCAAATTATCTTATTTTCTGAAAAGTAAATTAAGAACACTAACGAAAAACATGCGGCAGAATTAGAATAAAAAACAATTATTAATCAGAAATGAAGGATTATATAATTTATTTTATAACCTGCCATTGTTAATTAATCTTTTATTAGTTCGAATAGTTAAATAAAAGTGATAGACTTTGAAATGAACTTCTTATTACAAGCACATAACTATGGAAGCGTGTTATAACAACTTGAAACCTTTCTTATTTAAAAGCTTTGCTTAAGATTTTAATAATGAACTGAAGAATATTTTTAAAAAACTAATTTTAACCATATGCGAGTTCACGAATGAGCTATAAGTTTATGAAAGAAGAGAAGTAATTATATATTTTTTCTCTAAGACTTATTCTGCATACCTTTATCTTACGCGTGATGTATTTTGAACTTCTTTAATTACATTTAATGTACACTGGCCCTCTAGAAGGTTAAAATAAATCTCACATAATTAAACGGAAAGAGACGAGACATGTTGTGACGCAACGAAAAGGTGGCTAGACTGTTTTGATACATTCGTAATATAGCGATGTACTTAGGTTTTTAAATTGAGATTTCGTTTCATAGAATTCTTCCTACTTCTCTCTCATATGGTCACATATTTTGTCCTTCATACGAATTAAGAGACATTAACTAAATGAAAAAAAAATAGGTTTAATTTTTGTTTGTTTGAACACATACCAAACTCTGTACGTACAATTATCATCACAAATGCACAACATAGGACTTACAAACAAAAGTAAATTAATTAAGCATTAAACATTGAATGCATTAATAAAAAAAACGAAAACAGAAAACAGCAAGCTCGACTTCACAAAAACAGGTAAGTCCATCGGTCAAGTCACACTTAGCTTTTTTAAATCGTTCTGCAGACATAATCTAGGTAATCAGCTGCAGAACAGAAGAAAATTAAATAATCCAAACCTTGGTATAACGTTTTTACAGCCATCATATAAGTTACTTGATCTCAGACTGAAATGAAACAGGTAACTTACAATTTACTGTTATTAGATAAACGATGATATGTTTTAAAATTTGTAAAAAATATATGTTCGAAATTTAATCTGTGGTTAACAAATGGAAAGAATTTTTAGTGTGTTCAGCATTACAAGATAAAGCGTATTCTTCATTTTACTTAGACAAAAGCTTAATAAAAAGACTTCCAATAACTCTTTGGAATATTAATACTTATGTCGACGAGAAACTATAAATCATCTATAGCTAAGACATAAACTTTTCGTACCCATAAATTCCATGATGACCATGCCCATAAGCAAAACAAATATCAATTCCCCTATCTCTAATTGAGCTGTCAGCTTAGATAGTTTCGATTACCAGTTTTGTCTCTGCTTGTAATACTGTTCGAATGGTGGAACGAAAAAGAGAATCAGAATAAATAAGGTATCTTAGCGATAAAGTCTTATTATTCTTGATCCACTTGACAGCAAGATAAATACAGAAAAGTTCTGCTTGAAAAACTGTGCATTCATTTCAAATACGGTATAACAACTAAGGGCTTTTTTTCGATCTGTTAACTACTTAAATTTTAACTCTCACTCCTCAGTGTTACTTAAAAGTAATGATGCTAGTTATCTGTAATAACTTAACCAAATTATAAAGCACAATAAGACAAAAGTTTAGCTCTAATTTAACTTATTCTATCTTATGTCTTGTGAGGGTCAGATTAAATACAAAACAAAGTATCAGTCCATATTATCTATACTTTTTATCAAGGCTACCTGTCTAAAAAACTTCAATTTTTTTATACCTAAACATTTGGAATTTTTTATGGTCTTTTGAGTTGGCAATTTTAATAAGCTAAATGGACATGAAATTTATCAGTATATGACAAAGGTTTTGAAATTAACCCATTAGTAGCCAGAAAGATATAACTGTTGAATACTAGTACTTTGACAGCATTTAAAATTTCCAGATTAGCATTTATATAGAATATTTCCCAATGCGTGTTGTCATGCTGTGATTGGTTGCACGTTTAACTAGCATTAAAAGATCCATAGCTCGAGTCCCAGCGAACTCGACTTTTCATATTTCTTGCTTTTGGGAAAAAAAAAACCTGATGCTTTTAGAAGTACATTGAGCACAATTACCTTAACTTAGCTATCACACACTTGCAATTTCTACTTACTTTACAGCCAAAAACATCGTAGAAAAAAATGTCGTGGAGAAAACAACGCAAGGCGAAAACGAGGTGTCACAAAACATCATTTGAGAAAAAAAGTAAAGAGGAAGCATCGCAGTTCTAAAACCTCATAATACAAAATATCGTCATCGAAAATACAGCGGTTTAAAAACTAAAACCGCTGAATTTTCGATGCACACCGTAGTCTAAAATATCGTAATAAAAAGTAAAGCATGTACAAATCATCGCATGACTATAACACCGCAGACATGCCCTTTTCAGGCTTTAAAAGTGGTAAATGCACATTCGCATATTCATTTGGGAGAGCAAGAAGAAAAGAGGAATATTTTTACTTTTATATTTCATATTTTTGCATTTGCTAATAAATTTTTGCTGAAAACGTAAGAAGGAAACTCAAGCATTTGAAAACTAAAAGTGAGTAGAAAATTAATATGGCAGTTAGTAGAATTTTAAACTGACATAATTAACTGATAAATGTCATTAAGAAATTAATCTGTTTTTATAAAGTTTTACTGATAACGTGTCATGAAAAATATAGTCTAAAAACGTTTAGAAATAGGAAGATAAATAATTGCATGAGGTTATCTCTAGAAATATTGCCTAGTTAATTTTCAAATTATTTTCTTTCCCGTTTGTTAATCTGATATTCTTTTAGTGAGTCTTCTTTTGTTTCCGTTTAAAGTGTCGTTAACATTTTGAGGTACTGATTATTTGGATATCGATTTGTTAGTTATGACGAAAGTCAGCTACGTAATATTTCAGTAGGGGATTTGGATTTATTGGATTATGCCAAAGGGAACTAGAGCTATCTGCTTAAGGGGAGGGATGCCTTTGTAGAGTACTTTCTCAGGAACTGGCATATATCTAAGTTATACATTATAAAAATCACGAAAATCTCATGTAACCAGCTTTTTCGCTGGGTCAAAATACTAGCGCTCAGCGACTTCGGTTACTGGAGAGCAATTCATCAGGGGAATATTAACAGAAACTAGTTGTTCTTACATGAGTCATTGGAAGACTCAAATTTAAAATTATACCCAGAACATTTGAAAGCAAACGTTTTTTGGAAATAATATATTATTGCAGTGAACCCTTCTCCAATATACTGGTATCTCCCTAAGACGACCAGTGTTTCTGAGAACAGAAACAAACATAGGTTTAAATCATTATGTAAGATGATTGCATCCATGCAGAATTAAAAAAATATAGAACTTTGAGAAGTCGCTTTAAAATGGAGTCGTAGATTATGTTTTTAACCTTTCGGAAAAAAATCAATCATATATTTTCGATTCCAAAAACGTTTTGAACTCAGTAGATGCTAGATATATCATCAGTCATTCTTTAAAGGACTGTTTGCAATTCTAAATTTAATTTTGCATAATGTTTTTTAAGGTACAAACAGCCGCCCAGTCGGTGTAGTGGTTAGGGACCCTGACTGCCGTAGCGATGGGGCCGGGTCCGAGCCCCGGAGAAGGCATGGTTGTAACTCTCCGTCCCTTCATAGGAGGCAATGGTAGCCACCTATTAGGTGCTTCCATAATAAAATGGCCACCACTTCTGCCCTTGTAGTAGCGCAAGGCTAATAGCTATTGAATAAAGCACCAGGTCATTAAAAAAGTGCACTGGTAGCAGACATTGTGAACAAGAGAGAGATGAAGAAAAACAATCGGATGGGCGTTTGTGAGGGAATCGGTAGCAACGGGGAATCAATGAAACGGATTTCGAAAAGTGGAATTGGACAAAACCACAGTACTTTTAATCATCATACTGATTTCATTTATTTGTATAGGACTTATGTTTTCTTTCACTTCTTAATATTTATATGCGCATTATTTAGATAAACTAAAATTTTATTCCTTGAATGCATTAAATCGAAAAAAGCAATTTTTTATAATTTTTGGGTATAAAGACTGGATATTAAATTTTAAAAGTTATTAGGCAGATTAAGAATATGTCGGTAAAATTTGTAAGTTTCTCTTAACAATCTATAGTACTACTTAGAAAAGAAATGCATATAGCACAATTCTAAAAATACACTGTGTTTAAAATTTATATAATGAAAAAAATTACTTTAATTTTGAAATCCTGTTCCTCAAATTCAAAATATATTTCATTCTCAGCTACAAAACTTGAATTTATGTTGTTTTGATCATACGTATAATAGGGAAGTTTCGCCTTCTTGATCAACTACAGTAGCTTTCTCATCACGCGAATTATGACTTCCTTTATTCACATACATTAGAGAGAAAGATAAAAAAACTGCAATACTGATGTTTAAAAATGTGTAAAATCTTCAATTCGTAAGCGGTGATTAAAAATAAGAATAATACAATTTTATTGTATGTTGTTTAGTAACGCCTAAATAAACAGCATTTTCTTTCTCTTTAAAAGATACCAGGTGGCTGAAATTACGCCATCTTTCAAATTTTTATTTGACCTTTAATTTATTAATGCATTGTTACGTCACAGTACTTATTAACATTGAAAAATTTGGGTACTTAAGCAAAGTTGTAAACCAAACTTTTTTAAAATGACAGTATTTCTCCTTTGGATCACGTTTGATTTATCTAGCTGATATCAGGCATCAAAGAGATTGCAACAATCCTTAGTTTTCAGGAAATGAGTTGTACTAGCAATCATTTTACAATAGTATTATATGACTGGATGTAATTAATCAAAAAACATGAACATATTACATGAAAGTAGCATTCTTTCCTCAAAGAGCGTATAAGGTATTTCTCCCGCCTTCTTAGCATGCCTTCGTGGTGTATTGGTCAGCACACACGGCGCGTATTCGAGAGGTCCGTGGTTGGAGTTGGTTGCTCATTTTTCATCTCTCCTCCTCTCAAATAACCTAGTGATTCTACAAAAGCTAGGCCGAATTCTCGATTATCTGTATAGCAAATATCCGTTTTGCAAATTATTTGTTCTTTGTTTCTCAAAAAGCTCTCAGATTATTAACAAAAGCAAAAAGTGTACGATTTTTTATAAGAAACTCACATATCTGATGCCTTGAATCATAGTTTGAAATGTTGGTAAAAGATTATCATTCATCACTGGAAACACTGAATCCCGAAACTGTAAACGGGTTTCTTTAGATGAAGAATACAGTATCTGACTTCTTTGAAATTACATGTGGTGCTAAAAATTTGAAAATATAATTGAAGAAAACACGGAAATATCGACAGAGAACAAATGGAAAATAAGTATATAGGTTTATTTCAGACCAAGGCTGGTGATGCCGTGGCTCAGAACAAAGTAGACGCGAATATTGAACTCAATAAGAAAAAGGAAATTGAAACGATGGTCACGATGGAATGTGTAGAAAAGTTGTTAAACTGTATAGGTGATTAAATGGAGGGCAAATTTAGTGGTATCACAACTTTGTTTAGTGCTCGTATTTGTTCAGTGCACCATATAGTGTGACAGAATATCAACATGCGTCCAGAAAAGGAGAGAAAGAACCGCGATAGCACATTTCACGCAAGAAAAGTAGAAAACAGTCGTCATAAATTTTATAATTATTTTAATTAAATCCTGCTTTGAAGAGAACGTTTTATGCTTTATAAAAACTCTTTCATTATGTCATACTCGGATGTCAATTACGGTTTCACAAAGCCAGTTTCTAATCCATGCACACCTACGCATTAATCAAAAAACATATTATAAATGTTTGAGGCTTGATGATAACGGTGCCTGCATTCAGTATAAAATGTTTGCTTACAATTAAATAACTTCATAAATGTGTGATTTTATTAGAAAAAGATTAAAATGTTCTGTTTACTTATTATTCGTATTGCCAATGTTTAGCCCCTCAAATAAAAAAAAATAAAAAGAAAAATGTGAATTAAATCGATCTTTTTAATAAATTAATTGATGAAATTATACATTATTTTAATAAATCTATATGTATGAATACATATATGCAAAAGAGGCATGTGACTTTATCAAGATACAAACAAGAAACGGCGATTCAAATATGTTTTATAAACTCTTAAGTAGAAACTTTTCTGAGTTCTCGCTTTAGACTGGTGTCAGCTGCAGAACATACAAATACTATTTAATCAAGAGACGAAATGTTATTTCTGTTTGGCGTATTTTCTGCAGTGATTGGAATGTTCACCGGTCTCTTATTAACCAAACAGTCTTCAGCGCACAGGTGGCCAGAACTTCAGGAGCTACGTTTGACATCTCGATGATTCACCCCTTCTCACGGTTGCCGACTCTCCTCCACTAAAGCCGTACTGCATCAAAAGCTATTAATAGTATAATTAGCTGTTCCTCCCCTGTTTTAGTTCTATGTGGTTAGTTCAGTCACTGGGTACAACACATGTGCGTTGTAAAGAGATCTTTTTGTAGAGTGTTATCTAGCAGTTTTTTTTTCTTGATTCCTAGAGACTAGAGTATATTCTTTCGAAAAACTAAAAGTTATGTTTTAAGAAATAAGATAAACAATTAAGAGGGAGGACGTAAACTGTTTGAAGAAGATATTTTAAACTTTTCACGTGGCAAAGACTAACTAAGTTTCTACGATGGGTCTCTATGCGCAACGATTAAGGAAAAGAAGAAAGAAATGAAAGCTTCTGAAATTTTAACAATGGAATGATTAGGGTAACACTGCCGACCACTAGTCGTCTTAGTAACCACTATTTCTGAAAAGGATTAACAGCAATTATATATTATTTCTAAAAAAAAGGCTGCGTTTAAATTGTCTGGATATAATTTTAAGTCTTCCAGTGACTGATGTAAAAACAAACTAGTTTACGGTAAAGTCGTTGAACACTGGTATTTCGACTTTCGACTCAGCGAACGATCTGGTTGCGTGCTATTTTCGTGATTTTCGTAATGTGCAACGTGGATATGTGCCAGTTCCTGTGAAAGTACTCTACAAAGGCATCCTACCCTTAAGCAGATAACACTGGCATAATCCAATAAATTCAAATCCCCTACTGAATTATGAAGCTAATTACTATGAAGCTGACTTTCTTCATAACTAACAAATCGACATCGAAACAATTGATTGCACGCTGTACATGAAAATGTTAACCTGCATGTACAGCTTAAAAATCATGAAATAAAATAAGTTGATAATTAATCAAGCAATTTTTCTAGAGGTAGACTCATACGGTTATTTATCTTCCTTTTCCTAAACTCTTTTAGCCTATGATTTTCATGAAAAATTATCAGAAAAACTTAATTAAAAAAAGATGAATTTGGTAATGACCTTTATTAGTTTGACTATGTAAGTTTAAAATTCTATAAGTTGCATTAATTTTTTTCTCATTTTCATTTTTTAAATGCTTAAGTTTCTTTCTTACTTTTTCAGTAAAGATTTATTAATTAAAGCCAAATTATGACATATAAAAGCAAAAATATTCCTCTTTTCTTATAACTTGAAAAACACGTCTGCAATGTTATGGTCATGCGATGATTTGTACTTTCTATATTTTTTACCACGATATTTTCGATCACGATATTTTTAAACTGCAAAGTTTGAACCGCTTTATTTTCGACAGCGATATTTGTACCACGATGTTCCCTCCTTTTTTTTATTTTCCTCCCACGATGTTTTGTGCCACGACGTTTTCGCCTTGCTTTGTTTCCTCTAAGACGTTTTCGTTCGCAATGCTTTTGCCGCTTTGTTTTTGCCGGACACCCTCTGGAAATCATATTACTTCCCCGTTTAATAATATTGTATGAGCTATTTTCATTCCGTTTCAGACAGCAGTAGCACGTTTTAATATTTTAGGACTTTGCATTCTGTTGTGTTGAACATTCCTGATAGTTTGAAGTGTAACTACTGATTGTGCTCTGTGATACTGTGAAGAACTGTGCGAGTATTTTTGTAGAAAGTTCTAGAACAGTGAAGTGTTTCTTTGGATAAAATAAATTTCATCAGTATCGGTTCTGTGTTAAGAACCCGTAAACACGCACCAATTCATTTGAATTGTTCGACCATTTTGAAATTTCCACTCGTAAATTTCACTTGCAGAGAATTTATTTTCAAGCTAATCAAAGATTACAGAAGGAAAAATATTTTCTGGCTTGTATCAATACTGAAAGTATAAATATATATGCAGCATAATATTTTTGTCGAAAGAAATATTTCTGTGCTAATTAAGTCAAATATTTAAACCATTCCACTGCGATACTGTATGCTTTTAATCAATGGCACTGCTTCAGTGGCCTTCAGTTAAGACTCTGGGAACACAAATTGCTTCATTCACATTATTCAGATAGATTAGATTTATATCGTTCGGTAAAGATGTACATAAATTTATCCATTTATACAGACAGATTTTATTAGAGCATATAATAGTAGTTCAGAAATCATGTTAACTAACGACGTCGACATTATTCTGTTATCTTAATGCAGTTAACCTTTTGAAACAGTCTTCCTAGAAAAGAGCCATACAGCATCCTAATCAAATTACTGCATTAGTAGTTCATTTTAATGATTGAGATCCTCAAGGCCTTTAAATTATGCTTTTAATGATAGTCAAGAGACAAGGAGGCTTTTGTATTTACTGCTGAGACTACTGAAATTGGCAGTTCATTGTTGCGTGCTTTATCTCCCAGTAAACAACGCTAGAAGTCAAGACGTAAGATTCTTTAATAAAAGGTAAAAAAATAACTTGAGCTTATATATCTATATATATCTATACATATATATATATATACAAGTTGATGCAGCGTGATCTACATGTATATTATTTTGGGCCATAGCGTGAATTAACTTATTTTGCTAAGTGGGTTTTGTATGCAAATGCTTGAAAAGTAAATTAAGTTTTCTTTCACTTAACGGTACCAGAAGAGGAGAAAAAAGCTCTCCAGCTCTTTTTGCTTTCAATAAGGACTTTTAAAGTAATTATCACAGAAGCTAAGTTCTTTCTATACATTGCTTACAGAATTATGCATTTGAAAACGAAAATGCGATACATTGTACTTAGACTCATCAAACCATGTTTTATAATGAAAAAAATAGTTGAAAACTTTTAAATACGTGATTAGTTGATTAATTAACTACAGCAAAGCAAGAAAGGGTCTCTGTCTTGGGAAGCTATTCCTTTAATGAAGATCCTTTTAAAGGAAATTTTCCTGCATTTAATGCAGTAGGCGAGATTCAGAAAACTGCTATCCGTACAGATATGTTTTCAGCATCTAATCCTGCAAATTTATTACACTCGCTCAATAGTTTTACTCAATTATTCATTGGGGAACCTGAATGCATAACGATTGAAAGGAAGATATCAGTGGACTAAGACTTATGGTTCATATCTTGTAGAGACATTAGGTTATTTAGAAGCAGGAGTCATAAAAAATGAGCAACGACCTCGCCGGGACTCGAACCTCAGACCTCTCGAATACGCTCCGAGTGTGCTGCTACGAATGCATTCTAAAAAGATGTGAGAAATACCTTATAGCCTGGTGAAAAAGAATTCTGTATAAGGATGTTTCCTGAGATAAATTTCAAAAAGTCATATTTTACCTGCTCATTGTGTTTCTAAACAGTGTTAGCATAACATAAATATTTAAGAGAGATCTCAAATGAGTGACTGATTCAAATTACTAATTCTTCCAAAAAGAAATGCTAAAGCTATCATGCTGAATAATTTTAAACTATCAACAATAAAAACGATACTGCCAGAATATATTTGTAAAGCCAGCGAGACTGCCATTATTAGCGTTATGCTTCCGAAGAGTACAGTGAGAAACTACCATTATTTTTGGTATGGTATGTGGGTATGGGAGACGGTTGCCTTAACGATGAGTCGATTTCGAATCGCGAAGAAAGCATGGATGTTTGTAAATGTAAAATATCTTTACGGCACACTTAAAATAATGTCGGGTCGAAAGTTCTATCGAGAGATTGGTGCTAGCGGAATAAGATACGAGATCTTTGGATCCATTACTATTGGGTTCTTTGGATTCTACTATTGTGTTCTTCATTAAAAGTGAGTGGAAGCTGGGCATATTCGCACTGTCACCTATACCCATTACCTTAACCAACGACAGGCGCAACTGTTGGCCACAATGATCTCGTGAGATTGATCTGGACTGTATTCAGATCAGAAGGTTTGTAAGTAATCTTTATGAGCTGAATATAATTCAGATAACTCACCACAATGATGAGAAGTTTTAACTAGTTGTATTATCTCAACTAATAAACACACAAAATGTTTAAATATTTTTTAAACCGCAAAATTTTAACTATTGAATAAAAATGGAGTAAGAGAGGTATAAAAAATTTTTTAATTGTTTAAAGTAACACGTAATTTTATTTCTAAAGTTCATGAAAGTAGAAGAAATTTATTTTGGAGAGAGAGGAAGTAAATCCTTATTTTTCATTTGTCTGAAAGTAAAGATTAAGAAATCATTCTTTACTTTACAAGAAAGTTTACGGCTGAAAGAAGTCAAATAACGGAATTTCTGTTCTCCAGTATTACTTAATTCTGGCAAAAATCAAGAGTCCTTCGTAACTTGATAAGATTCTAGGTAATCGGAAGAAAAAGAAAAAAGGTATTCTCAAACTAATTTTGAGATGTAATGCCTAGCATGTAATCTGAGCTGTTTCTGTTTGTATATCGCTGAGTTTGAAAGTTCCTTTTCGACTCTAAACGAAATAAACAACCAAGCTAGTTTAGGATGTTTTCTCAAAGCACACTGACGATTCTTCATTTGTAAATTAATTCTGTTTAAGAAAGGAATATGTTATAGATTAAGTTAAGGAATTAAAAAATCATTATTATGAATAACACAAAAGTAATATCTTTTGAATCTGAGCATTGCTGTATTATTTCATGGCTAGAACTCCATTTTAAGACTAGGTGGCTAACACATTTTTCTTATCTTAAGCGATGCGTTACATTGCGAAAGGTCATTTAGCAACTATTATAATTACTTTATGAAGAACAGGAAAGAGAATAAATCCTGCTTACTTCTTTTATTTTCTGTTAAAATATCTGTCTTTAACCATTTAAAGAGGAAGCTAAGGTTTCATGCCGAATAATTAGTGACAATATAGTTATAAGACTCTGAGTAGATATGAAGGATGTTTCTTACAGTAATTTAATTCCTTTTGCTTCTAGATATGATTATTGGATGGATTTAATGCTTCTCTAGGTTTTGCTGTGGAGAAAAAATTTTGGCTTGATGAGGATATATCTATTGTTAAGGACTCTATATCATATCTAAAAAGGTCTTTGAATTAAATTGTTTTCTATTGCTTATTTAAATATAAACTCGATAAGAATATATGTAAAATTTCACCCTCTAAAGTGATTCAACCTATAATAGCCATGAGCGGGCAAAAGTACTCAGCCCTTTCCTCCAATTCTGTTTAAGCTATTTCCCTAGTTTTAGCGTCAGTGTACTAATAATTAAAAGTAGTACTAAATAATAAAGCCTTTTAACGCATAAAAGTAAGGTACATAGGAACAAATTAAATATTACCCCAAACGCACATTAAATCACTACAAAAATGAACAACTAAACAAATGCACAAAATATAAATAAAAAACAGTCTCACGAAGATTTGTCTTTCTTATATTAAGTCTGTGTTCATTATGACATAGAATCAAGTTTTTCAATATCGAGCTTGTAATCTTGCGAGATTTTTTTGGATGTTATATTGCTGTTTATATATTTACTGATTTTAAATCAAATAAGATTTACCATCAAATGAACTAATGAAATTAAGACACGGTAATGGAAAAGCTGGAATATTCCATGCAGAATTTTAATGAAATTGATGAAAACTACGATAATGAACTTTACTTTTACCTATCTTCTGGTTTTTCCCATGTGTAACACGTACACGAGCCTATTTCCCTTAGAAATTCCTCTATGAAGGCATCCCTCTCCTTAGGCAGATAACCCTAGTGTACTTTTCCATTATCAACTAAACCGAACCTAACCAAACTCTGTGAATCTTCATTTTTCTATTTTTCATTCATTCATTTTCTATTCATCATTTCTTTATGTTTCTAAAATGGATTATGTTCAAACGCAGAGTTAACATTCTAGATTCAGAACTTCGGTTAGGCTCTGTTTTACTTCAAAATTAAAGGCCTCCAGAAAAGGACTTTAATTTCAAGAATATCGCAATCATTTGGATTTGAAAATCTTAAAAGAAGACACTTTAAACGAAAATTTCATATTTATTGTTCAATTTTCTTTTCATTCGAAAACTACAAGAACAGAATAGAATATTCTTTTTCATACCCTTTCTAAGACATTACTCAACATTTCTGTCTTATTAGAAGAAGTGCTGCTCTGATTTGCAAGATTTATTTCAGATTCCTCCTTTGAGAAATTTATTTCAGAAATTCGAAATCAATCAATTATTTCGAAATCAATCCAAGCTTTCAATGAACAGCAAAGTACAGCGTGTAAATTTATTTAAAAGTTTGCTTTTCTATTTGTCAGGAAATGCACCACTTTACTGAACCAAATTACTTTCCGCCTACTTATTTTAAGATTTCACCGTACTTGCAGTTTATTATTTCCTTGCTTCATACAAATGAAGAAGTATTGAAAAACACTTTACATTGCTGTACCTTAAGTTTATTCCAAAGCAGAGAAGAAAGAATAGGAAAAGTGTGGTTTGATTTGCTTTACAGTGTTTATAATTTAGAAACTTTGAATTTTCTGATAGGCAGTGGAAAAGATTTAAATCTAGACACTTTTATCATTTCTTAGACGTCATTTAATGTACGGATCAAGTAATATAAGCTAGAATGTTTATTTCTTCAAAGCTCTTTCAGTAATTTATTTCTAAAAAACCCCATTTTTTCAACCAGGGTATTATACACAGAAATTCAAACCTTCAAAAAAGTATACGTGTTTAGTCTTCAAGGCAAAAACTTTAGTTACTCCCTACATCTTAAACTTTTCCTAAGTATAAAAGCCAGCCAGCGGTAAGTGTGGCGGTGGTAAGTAACCACAAGTTCTGAGTGGTAAGACTACTAAACACTGGACTTTCGTCCGGGATTCAATTACCGGTGAACGGGTTGCTGCACGGGAGTTTTCGTGGTTTTCATCACTCGTAACATTAATGCGAGTTTCACCCCTGTGTATTGTTAATGCAAGCAGGTTTCTGTTTAAATCTTCTACGAAAGCATTGCTTCCTTTTCTGAGAGGTAGCATTCACGCGCTTTTCCGTGATCTAAATAATCTAATATAATCTCTAAATATGAGAAGTGCATCATTTTTATCTTTTTCCCTTCTTCGATGTTTCTGTATTGATGTCCTTTTATCCATAGCAGTGACTGTATTTTTTTAATATTTGCGTCTAAAAGCTAGCCTATGTTTAAATTAGTTTCAGTACTGTATTCTCAAAGGCGAGAGAAGCAATCATATATTATATATATAATGGGTGTAATGGGGTGCATATATATTGGTTGACCTCTATGCTGAACCCTGGGTAGTGTTTCCGGACATAAATTTTGGCCTTTTTAGTCGAATAATTAATGAAAAAATGTCTAAGGACTTGGTTAAAAAAATTATATGCATGCTGCTTAAGGCATTGGTTTTCAACATCTGGAAAAAGCTTATTGTTTCCACTTGGCGCTAAAATGTTATCCCTTAAAAAAATCTGAAAAAGGAGAGTTCATTGTTGCCAGTCCGAAAGGCATAACAACTGGGCTATTCGAATAGATAATCTATATTGATAACTCATATTAAACTTTAAAAGAGCCTTTCTGGGAGTCCGTTAAAATCTGAATGGTTTCAGATTTTTTAACAATTTTTTTTCTATAAAAATATGGTGCTTTTCAGCTTAAGAAATGTGAACAGTTTTAAAAGTTATTTAATTCGACTAAGTAGCATTTGGGAACAACTGTTATTTTACGTAATAAGTGTGATAGTAAAATGTGCTCCTAATTAATGTCGTGTAATTTATCAATTTACCAAATTTTTTCTTCGGCTGTATACAATGATCTGCAACCAAAATAGCATGGAAGGGTGTTGATGTAATTTAGCAAAATATAGCCTGCTATCTTTCATATATATTTTAAAATTTCATCTAAATGATAATTTCTTTTTTAATATCTTGATACTTTTTTAATACAGTTTTGTGCTCAAAAACAAATGCAGAAACATATGCCGAAAAATTTGAAGTTGAAATTCTTTTTGAGCTAAGTTTTGAATTTTTTCATCAGTAAAGATTTATTTTATGAGACTGTAAGGTTCTTTAAATATGAATAACTAATTGCTTGATGTTTTGAATCCGTACTGTCACTTCTTTCCTTTCGCTTTCCCGCCACAAAGCAAATTAGTTCGCGTTTATTTATAGGGAAGCTTTGAGATTATTAAGACAGAGTGTGTTCCGCAACTCGTAGCCACGTTACTTGGATTATTGTTCTAGATAAGAATTCTTATCGTCGGCCTTGCATTATAATTGTCGATAGTTGAAGTCCACGCCAGTGATGTTCTGGAGCGTTAAATTGCTCTGTGGGGCCTTTGGCTATTAGTTATTTAAATTTAGCTTTACGTTTGATCTACTGCTTTTAAGTTCTCCCTATAAGTGCTCGCGGTGTTGTAAGCACGAGGTGTGCCTTCTGTTTATCCTTTATCATATTTAGTTTGAAATAAAAGGTCTTTTATACCCTTCGCAAGTCTGTGTGGTACATAGCTACACAGTCCAGTCACATTAATGTGACCATCTGTCAAAAGCCAGAATAACCACCTTTCGCAGAGCGGACTGCTGCGAGACGTGCAGGAAGAGAGTCACATAGGTCCCTGAAGGTGTTCTCTGGGATGTTGAGCCATGCCGACTCTAATGCCGTGGCCAGCTGCGCTAGATTACGCGGTTGAGGATCCATGGCGCGAACAACTCGATCGAGATGGTCCCACAGATGCTCGATTGGGTTTAAGTCAGGTGAGTTTGCTGGCCAGGGGAGGACGGTAAACTCATCCTGGTGATCTTCGAACCACGCACGTACACTGGCAGCTGTATGGCACCTCGCATTGTCCTGCTGGAAGATGCCATCATCCTGAGGAAAAACAATGCGCATGTAGGGGTGAACATGGTCCGCAAGGACAGATGCGTACTTGTATTGATCCATTGTGCCTTCCACAATGATCAGTGAACCTAGAGAATGCCAGGAAAACATTCCCCAGACCATAATGCTCCCGCCTCCAGCTTGGACCGTTCCGGCAATGGTTGCAGGGTGGTTCCTTTCAGAGGTTTCACGCCTTATACGCCAACGTCCATCTGTCCGATGGAGCATAAAACGCGATTCATCCGAAAACGCAACCTGTCGCCACTCAGTGGACGTCCAGCTGCTGTACTGGCGTGCAAATTCTAGCCTTCGCCGTCGATGAACAGCAGTCAGCATAGGTGCACGAACCAGGCGTCTGCTTCGGAGGCCCAGACGCAGCAATGTTCGCTGAATAGTACTTTGGGAGACACTTTTGGTAGCCCCTTGGTTCATTTTGGTGGTCAGTTGCTCAACGGTAGCCCGTCTATCTGCCCGAACGCATCTCCGCAACCGTCGTTCGCCTCTGTCATCTATGGCCCGTGGTGCACCACATTTGCCACGTCGCTGATTTTGGACAGTCCCATTTTGCCATGCACGGTACACTTTTACCACGGCGGCACGCGAACAGTTCACAAACTCAGCCGTTTCGGAAATGCTTCCACCCTTGGCCCGAAAGCCAATGATCATGCCCTTTTGGAAGTCGGATAAATCGCTTCGTTTCTGCATTACGCCAACGATTGAAATGTTTTCCGAAGCCCTAACACACCCTTTATATACGCTCAACTGCACTGTGCTGCCACCTGCCTTCTGTGATTGGTTATTTAACTCTGACATGGAAAGTACGTGGTGGTCACATTAATGTGACTGGACTGTGTATAAGTCGCTTAACATCTACAAAGAGTTTAACTTGGATGATAACCAAGAGAGTTAAACTTTACAGGTTGGAAAGAGTTATTTACAAAAAGGAGCAAAGTGTTTGAATAAAAAAAATATATATTTTTAATTTAAACAAATTTTTATAATTTAACTGTAATTGCTCTTCGAGATGTTAGTCTGTATTCTAGTTTTTCAGGCTGCATGTTATTTTTTTTAACTTACAGTGATGACTTTAAAGAAACGGTATGCAACTTTACACGACAAAACAACATACTCAACATACTTATATGAATAAAAAAATATTGAGAAATTAATTTTGTAAATCCATGCTGATTATGGCATATAAAATTAATTCGTAGGTACACTATGCAACGTTAAGTAGGTGCTCAGAATGTGCTATACAACAGGTACGAGGCATATTACATAATGACAAGGCATATTAGGATTATTTCCTTAAAAGGAGGGTACTTTCTAATCGTGTAGAACTTGTAGAGTCATTAGGGTTTTTGGAGTAGGAAATATGAAAAATATGCAATGCCCTCTCCGAGATTCGAACTTCGGATCTTTCGATTGCTAGCCGGATGTGCATTCCAATTACACAGCGAAAACATGCAGTTGGAAGGGAAAAAATAACTTACATACTTCCCTACTGTGGATGAGAGGTCCTAGTCGGTCAAATCCTGGTGGTGACGAATTGTCCTCCATCACGTTTTAAGTCGGATGCCGCTGTAGAGTTTTTTAGAAATTTTTCGAGCGAGTAACAGAAGAAATATGCAGTTTCTTTGCTGGGACTCGAACTTCGGACCTCCCGATGCTAGCCGGAGGTGCTCTGCAGTTACATCACAAAGGAACGAGATAAGAAAAAAACCTCTTAAAGACTTGGAAACTGGTTCGTATTTACGTGAGTGCAGAGAAAATCATGAAAACTCTATACAGCCACCCCTTTCTCTGGATTCTAAACCCGGCTCGAATTACTAATTCTCAGTGGTGTGTTAGCTATTATTTGGCATTAATTTCAATTGAAAAGGAAAAAAAATAAAAAGAAAAGAAGAAAAAAAATTACCGCTGAGCAAACCATTTTTTGAAATTTGTTAAGTAGTTTCGTATGAAATCAACATCAGGAACTGAATTTTATCTTCCAAGAAATTCGCTTGTATTTATAAAATATTAATTTATTTATCTGAAATAATTAATTTCACTTATCTTGCAATATTAAGAACTAACAAAATTTCTAGCTGACTCACAGAAAAATTTAAACCTTTATTGTTATTTACGCATTTATATCTAGATGACAAACAATTTACTAAAAAGCACTTCAGGGTTTTCTGTCGTTTGATGATCACAACTGCGATGGACTTGAGGAAAACAAGCTTGCTTTTATGTTACATAAAAGGAAAACCTTAAACTCTCAAACAGAGATTTTGTTTAATACCGCAATCGAATTCAAGATGAACTTAACAATGCGTTTCTTTTAACCACCGTCAATACTTGCACCTTAGACCATGTCTAGATCAGGAAAATAAGGCACAAAAACAGCAATAAATAACATTAACAAAGCCCATTGATCTTTCACATTTGGCGTTGGTGAGATTTCATATCAAAAACAAAGTTCTAAATATAATATTGAGTATTAAATATAGATAAATTTATAAAGCTCATTCATCGATTTCTTTTTTACCTTGCAACCTTTATAAACCCTTTGTGTTAATTTTAAATACCGCTTTCCTTTTTAAACAAATTTTTAAATATCTAGCATTTTTCCGTAGGTTTTATGCAAGCATTTTCCATTAATAATCTAAATGGAAATGCATTTTGCCGTCAAATGAGCAACGAACAAATCTTGAAATTTCAAATGAGGCAGTTTGAGAAAAGAGGGTTAGGATTCAGAGCAGTGGAATAGCAAATTAAAACCAGACAAGTGTAATGACGAGAAGGCGAGAAATCGTGTCGCCCCTACGGCTAAATTAATGATGGTGGAATTTAATTATTTAGAATCTCAGTAAATTACCTGACTGAGAGAGAATGAGGAAACTTGGTTTGCAGATTTCCAGGTAAGGTAATAAAACAGCAGGTAATCGAGTGCCGTATACCACACCGAATAATGCATTGTATAAAGTTTATTCTGTCTCCAAACATGTGCAGAAGAGGTGGAATTTTAGTAAATGTAGTAAGTACAGTAAATGTAAAATCCCGAAGATTTTCCAGACGGGAAAAGGAGAATTTACGCGTAATTTATTTTAATAATAATGCAAGAGTAAGGGAAAAACGAATCATTAATAAATAGATTCTTTCACTTTAAAAATTGTAAGAAATATCTTTAAAATACAGTGTTAAGTTTTCATAGTGGAAGATACGCACATAACTGATATGAAATATTTGTTGTTATCAATTCAAAGAACCGTAAATCAGCATTGAAACAGAATTAATTTTAGGCATCGAAAATCTTAATATAACTTTTAACTCTCACGTAACTTCGCTCACTCAGGTGAATTTGCATCATAGGTTAAAAAATTGTATGCCGATTCTCTGATTATGTGCAAATTCACATATTATTATTGCCCATTTTTGTTTTAATTTTATTTTCTGTATCAATCGGATTCTTCATTTTAACTGAAATTATTGATCAATGAATTTTCACTGAAATTATTAATCCTCATTTTTACTGAAATTATTGCTTCATGAAACGCATTTCCTGATTTATTTCTTAATTTAACCGTTTAGTTGAAAGGTTTATGTTTAGTTCTAAACATTTAATTGGTGTGATTAATCAAATGTTGAAAGAACATATAAAATGTATTGTGAAAGCAGAAAACAAATTTGGAAACATTACAACATTAGTATAACATTAGTATTTATTTCAATGAAATTAAGTGCGTAACTAAATAATAGATATTGCTATTTAATCCGAGTATTCCAGAAGATGCTAAATATTTTATCATATTTTAGCGTTAAAGTGAGTCCATAATATTTTATTGTGTGCATGAAACACTGAAAAGCCGAATAAAGCTGAGCATGATTGTAAGCTAAAAATAACCGAAAGCATTAATTTTTTTCCTTAAATTCTATCTAATTTAAAATTAAAAACCAAACATTTTCGACTAAAATTCACATGGAAATTACTCTGCTGTGAACTTCGGACTTATTCAATAAATTATAGGCTCACCAGGGGGGGGCAGCATTCGATTTAAAAAAGAAATCTTTCTCGTACTTTTACGGCCATTATATCAAAATGAGAAGTCGCTAAACACTGGTTTTCGATCCAGGTTCGGTTCTCGGCAAGCAGGCTGGCTGGATGGGAATTTCGTGGTTTTAACCATGTATAACGATTTCTTCAACGAAGGCATGTCTTCTAATAGAATTTGCCTTAAACAATTAATCTAACCTAACCAATAAATTAAAAGTGACCAAATGAATAAAACCGAATGATTACTAGTAGCTCGTCCCGGATTTGGTTTAAGGATAATGATATCTTTTCATGGGGCTTTTGTGATTTTCCTTAAGTGTAGCTTGAATACAAGCCGGTTGCTCTTAGAAGGTCATCCTTGAAGGCATTCTTACTAAGCCAGACTACTATGCATATTTTATCATAAGTATTTGACTGACTAATAAATTCGTGCTATCATAAAAAGTAATAACAAATTCATGCAAATAGAAATGATTATAAAACTTTTAATGCTTCTTGGTCGAAAGAAGTAAGTATGAGCATACATTTGGCTTCTCCTAAGGAATAACTATTTTTATAAACAAATTGTTAGAAAAATTGTAAATATTTATTTCTAATTGTCTTGCCAGTTTTCGCAAATGGCTGTTGCTTTAGTCATTAAGTTTCTGACCGCAAAATAGCCTGTAAGAGCTGTAAATAGTTTACGTAAATAGTATAAAAATCATTCATTTCCCCAACTTAGAGCTTAAAAGTTTGATGCTTCTGAAACATTTTTAAAAGAGTAAAAACTTTTTTTTGGGGGGGGGGGG
>KK117706.1:277171-358036 GCA_000611955.2 Stegodyphus mimosarum
GGGGGGGGGGGAGGAAGATACATTCTACATTTCTAATAGTTCCGTGATTTCAATTCTGCAATGAAGTATTTCTTCTTGCTTGATGGTGGGAATATCTTCAAATATTTAAGGATAAAATTTCATCCCCAGTTCTGTTTGTATTCAAAAAAATACATAGGACACACAAAAGTATTTAGTAAATATTACAAATTAATTTCATTTGAAACGAAAAGATCTCTGTTAATTTTATTAAAGGCATTAATTTAAAATTAAAAAAATTCAATTATATATAATGTATATTATCTTATAACTTGATGTAATCTCTGTAATGGTATTTGCGGTGTAATATATATAGTATTTACAGTATTACATTAGGGTATTAAGAGTATTGCTTATATTATATTATGATATTACTTATTTGCAAGTCTGGATCACTTACTTTTAGCACCAAAATAAACTACAGATACCATTTTTTAGTGTATTTTTTCTTGATTACTATGTACATATTTTCTCGCAATATCAAAACCAGATTCTCTTATCTCTGTTACTATTTTGGGAATAAAATCCTTCTGAACACTGAAATTTTCAATCCAAAAGACAGACCATAATAAAAATCCTTAAAAAAAAAAAAGAAAAGAAAAAAGTCTTCAGTAGTCCGTACTTTGCTTAATGACGGCCGCTAGTTCCTACGCTTCAAGTTTTGCACTATATTTTGCTTTGTCCTTATTTACATTTCTAATCTCATTCTTAAATTATCGGTTTTCTAACTTTTTTGGGAGGGAGGTTCAGAGAATATCTTAAACGTCATTTAAAATTCAATATTATTCCTATGCTTTGGAGTATTCCTTAAATTTCCTAAAATGCTACCTTACTTGTAAATGAGATAAATTCGCATTAAATTGGCTTTTTAGAATGCATTACACTTTTTATTGTTTCACTCAAAAGTAATTATTTTGAGTGTTCCCAGAACATGAACAAAAACTGAAACTTCTGATCAATTCAATAATGTAAATTTTTTCACAGGCGAGATGGAAGATGCATATTTTTACATAGTTGGTGAAGAAATTAAGCGTCGTCAAAGTAAAAAGCTTCAAGCATATTCGAAACGTTCTCTTGTGTTTAAGAAAGACGTAAAATATATCACAACTCCACAAAGTTCATATGGTAAGATCAATTACTTTACAGCCATCAAATTCCAATTATCCCTGTGTTGCTTGCCTGCTTGGCAAGACAATTTCTTTTTAATAAATTTGAAATTGAGAAGAGAGCATTAACAAAAAAAATTTAGGTATGGAATTTGGTAAAAGTAAAACGATTTCATCTCATTTAACACTAATTGAATTGATAGAACAATAGTATCTTTCAACGCAACTCCTCTCTTATATGTATATAGTGAATATAATGCTTGGATCTGAGTGTGGGTATTTTTTATGCTTTTATACATATATGTTTATACATATATGTTATCAGTTATAGTTATATATTTATTCCCAGTTATATATTTAAGGGATGGTATGAAATTCACATTCACCCATCTTAATAGCTAGTGGATGCTGGATAATTTAGATTACACTTGTGGATGAGAAATTTTTCTTCTATTCACAAAATAAACATATAATGACAGAAATCGATGATTAAACTTCCAGATCTGAAAAACAAAACAATTAATGCATATTTTGCACGTACCCGAAATAAGCACGTATCATATTTCGTCAGTACGTTCTTTCTGACAGACTATTTATATATATATAAATAGTCTGTCAGAAAGAACGTACTGACGAAATATGATACGTGCTTATTTATTATTTTTTTGATTGTTAAAGATGCCTATTTTAGAGGTCAATGAAATAATTGTACCGTGAGAAAAAGTGCAAAATACATTATATTCTTATAATGAAAAATATTATAACACGTAAGAGTTTCGAGTAATTAATATTCCAGTCACAAAAGTTCATTTAATTAATTCAGATAGACATATTGCACAGACATAGTATTTTAAGAGCTCAAAATTATTTCCCTCGTAAAAAATAATTATTTTAATTTAAAAAATATTATGCTTTTAAGTAGTATGTTTTTAAAGTTCGAGGAACTAAGCTTTAGTTCAGTTCCTAGAACTTAAGAACATCGCGTTATCGGTTAGAGGCCAAGTCTTGACATGTTTGTATAGCTATCTCGGGCAATATTGTTAAAGTCGATCCAGCTGTTTGACTGACATAGGTGCATTTTTATAGCACAGTTTTGGGAATTATGGAAGATGCGAAGAGCAATCATTTTCTTCCTGTGGAAAAAGGATTTGAAAACTTCAGAAACTGTTCAGAGTCTGCGAGGAGTATTCTGTTCCCACATTTGATTTGAGGTGTTCGATTTGAGAGTTCAACGATGCCATAAATATGCGGATTGAGGACACGCCGAAAAAGTGTTTTGAGGACCACTAAAAAAATTAATTTTCCATTGGGATAAGTTTATTCAATTAAATCAGGGTTATGCTAAAAATGCTGCATCGTAATATTGATTAAAACTGACGGAATAAAAAAGTTATACCTAAATTCCTAGCGCTTTGGAAACATATCTCATATTTGATACAGTTTTACATTTTTTATTCTATTCCCATATTATGCTGCTACTTAGGAAGAAAGGCAGCTTCTTTTTATGTACATTAGAAAATCAAAATTATTTAAAATACTTTGCAAGATTACGCTATAAGGTGCATTTTAATTTTATAATAGTTATTTTAATTTAATGTATCTTTCCTCTCTCATCTAGCTTCAACTTACAACTCCCTACTAGAATGAGTTTTTAGAATAGCGTTAAATGCAAATGAGAAGAAGAATAGTATTTGTATTTAAGTCAAGTTCCACTGACTTCGAAAAAGAGAGTGAGGATTCGTGATTAGCGCGCATTTGCCTTTGGGCTACGTCTCTCTAAGCACGTAATACGCTGGCCGTATTACGTGGCTTTTGACAGTTCGCTGGTTAATTTAATATTACCTGTCAACTACACTCATGTCCATAAATTAAGGATAATTCGGAGTCACGCGGAAATCGAACACTAAAATAAATATATCACCTGTAAAATCGCTACACACATCTTCAAGAATCATATGCAAATTTCAGGAAGTAACCAGGTGACACCGATGGTACGTCACAATGACGAGAGTGTAAGAGAGTGATGCATAAGGAATACAGGCAAAGAAGTAAAATTGTTCGCAGGCGCTTTATAAGCATTTCAGTGCAATAACCGAATAGTTATGACACAAAGGACGCATTTGGATGATTTTTTACGTGGTTGAATTATCGGCCATCTGGAATGTGGGCGTACCCTACTGGAAGTATCAGACGAACTTGAAATTGCCCAGAGTGTCATCTCCAGGCTTTGGCAACGATTTCAAGATAATGGTAATGTGAATAGACGTTACAGCACAGGTCGCCTCAGAGTTACAACGCCGAATGAGGACCGGTATTTAGCAGTTACTACCGAAAGAACCTGTCTCGTCAGCTCTCTTCAGCCACTGGTACGACAATTTCAAGGCAGACCGTGTACAGACGCTTAGGGCAGATTGGTCTATATGCTCGTAGACCTGTCAGATGCGTTCCACTTACTGCAACTCGCTGTCGCCTGCGGTTAGCCTGGAGTAGAGAGTATGCATTGTGGACACCGCAACAGTGGGCTTGTGTGATGTTTTCCGACGAGTCCAGATTTAGCTTGCAGTCTGATTCTCGCCGGACTTTCATATGGAGAGCTCCAGGTACCCGTTACCACCAAGAAAACATCATTGAACGACACCGTTACGGTGGTGCAGGAGTGCTCGTTTGGGGTGGAATTATTCTGGGTTCCAGAACTGACCTGCATGTTCAAATTGGAACCATGACAAACCAAATCTATCGGGACGTCATTCTGAAACAACATGTACTTTTGTTTCGGGGCGCCATGGGCGCACAATTTGTATTTATGGATGACAACGCCCGTCCTCACCGTGCAAACATCCTAAGCGAATGCCTTCAATCGGAGGATATCACCCGTATGGACTGGCCAGCATTCTCACCGGACTTGAATCCAGTAGAGTACCTGTGGGATATGCTTGGCCGACGAGTTGCAGCCCGTCAACCTCCTCCTATGTGTCTACCGGAACTTCGGAGAGCATTGCTTTTTGAGTGGTGTAATATCCCCCAAGATCAGATCGATAATTTGATACTCAGCATGCCTAGGCGTTGTACGGACTGTATTGCATCGTCTGGGAGACATACAATGTATTAACAATCATACCAACCATGTAATATTGGTTTTTTGTAAATAGGTTTTCTTTTGTAATTTGCTAAAGGGAGAAAAAATCGCTAATTTTTTAAATAATATCAAAGATATAGCATCGTTTTTTGCTCTTTACCTTTTGTTTAATAAATAAGCTTTACAAATAAGTCAAATTTGTTTTGCTTCTAACTCTTCCTTTGGCTGGTTTTGCATTATCCTTAATTTATGGACATGAGTGTAGTTTAGAACTGTGTTAGCTTTGGCTAAATCTCTTTAGTTAGTCATTAGTTAGTTCTTATTTCTTACATTTTGAATTTAAGTGGAAGCTTTGTTGTACGCCTAGGGAAAGGGGGCGACTGTTAATCTTATTTTGAGCAAATAAGGGGTAATTAACCTTTCTTTTCTTTCTTCTATTCTTGGACTTAAGCAATTATTCGCTTAGCAGTTCACAAGGTTCCTTGCCACTCAATTTGACAGAATAACAGTGAGGAACCCTACAGTGCAATGCATGATGTTTAAGGAATATTCAAAGCTGTTAACAAGCTGAAGCTGAATTCACAGTAAGCTGAGTTCAGAATATATTTAGACGTCGGAATATATTTAGACGTCGGAATATATTTAGATAATTTCTTGTTTACTCGTCTTCAAGTTATAAGCATGATGTATTTAGTAATAGCGCTGAAATTGTCTACTTAGCGAAGTGAAATGATAATTTATATCTAACTTCTTTATCTGATCAAATACCACACAATTAATTGATTTGCTGAAGGATTCAACAGTGCTTAAGGAAAGAGAAATTCGGCTTTCTACAGATGCTCGTTTGCAAGGGAGTTTGTTTCTTGCAGATAACTATTATTTCTTTCTTCAGGCCTTTTGTTCGATACTACACGAAACGGAATGATCGGTAGGGGGGTAACTGTTTTTCGATTTCATGACAAAAGTTTTCAAAAACCCACTCAGGTGGAAAAACACAGCATGCGTTATTTTATATTGTTATTTTTTGTGAATAAGCGTTCATCAATTTTCGCTGTTTTGCAGCTTCCATTAGTTTTAACGTTAGGACGAGATAACAAGGAAATAGCACATACCTCTCTACTAGAATTACTATAATCCGCCATTGGGCAGCGATTCTCTTAAGCAAGCTTTGATTCGCAAAACTTGTAAGGTTTTAGTTAAACTAACAAAGTTTTATTTTAATTTAAATCTTTCTATCCCTTCTCATTTTCAACTTCCCGTTAGAAGAAGCGCGCGTTTTCAGCTTATGATAATTTGAAGTGGAGCCAACGATTATTTAAACCATAGGTAGAAACCTCTCAGTGTGAGAGAGCTTTTAGTCTCAGATCACGGTCACGCTATTCGACGTTCGCCTGATCAGCTAGCATTTAAATTCTAAGCCATAGTGCTTTTACGTGATTGCTTATTTGAAATGATTCCAAGTGCGTCAGTATTAGTAAATCTTGCTACGCACCATTTAGTTAGAGGCCAACCTCGCGTTATAGCTCTGAGAGCAACAACTACTTAATTTTTATTTAGCTTTAGTTTAAATTTATCTGATTGTTCATTTTAGACCCAAGTGTGGTCTTTACTTTCTGTATCCCTCCCGAGTTGGGAAGTGGTTGTAAATAATAGTGATTTAATAAAAGAGGATTTTAAATCCCTTTCAAGTGCAGTTCTTCCACTTAATCACAGTATCTATCACATTCAGCGCCCTGTTCCAGATCAGGACTTAAGGAGTTCACGAAGGTGTTTGCCAAGAATATGCACCGAACACTCAGTCCTGACACTTAAAAGCTCTCTTAAACTGAAAGGTTTCTACCTTTGGTTTAAATAGAACTTGGCTCCACTTCAAATTAGCATAAAGCTGAAAACGCGCGCTTCTTCTAACGGGAAGTTGAAAATGAGAAGGGATAGAAAGATTTAAATTAAGATAAAACTTTGTTAGTTTAACTAAAACCTTACAAACTGAATAAACTTTAATTCCTGTTGCTAGAAGTAAATTAATCGTTAGGTAGTTCTGAAAGCACTACATGATCTAGCGAATGAAGTCTGTGTTCGGACCCTTTTTCTTCCTGGTATGAACAAAGCAAATGAGCAATGCCTTCGCCGGCACTCGAACCACGGACCTCTTGAATACGCGCCGAGCGTGCTGACTGCTACACCACGAAGGCATGCGAAGAAGGCAGGAGAAACACCTTATAACGTTTTTTGAAAAAAATTTTTATTTCATGAAGAACATGAATCGCTCCGCAAATACCTGTCGTTGGAAAAAATACTAATTAAAAGAAAAATGTGGTTGCTTGAGCAATAGTTATTAAGATAAGTATCACAAAGAAAAAAATATTGGCGACCATTGGCGCCAAGAAAAAATACTCAAAACAGAAAATTCATCAAGTAGAAGGAAAAGTATGAGAATGTGCCATTAAGGAATAAGTTAAGCCGCTGAACACTGGTAGTTCGGTCCTAGGTTCGAGTCCCAGAGAACAGGCTGGCTACATGGGCGTTTTCATTGTTTTCCCCATGTGTAACGTAGATACGAGCCAGTTTTCCTTAAAAGTCCTCCACGGGGTATCCTTCTCTTTCCATATAGTGCCTAATGACAGAAGACATAATAAATAAAATTAAAAAAAGAAAAAAGTACCAAAGTACCATTAAAAACATTCTTAGTGCGACCAAGACAGAAATTTTCTTTCACCACTTTAATCATTCTAAGTATTTCAACCTCAACAAAAAACTCAAGCCACCATTAATAAGAAAACCAAAGACTGGCTTTGGTACTGAAACAAATTCTTTATCAAATAAATTATTTCTAGAAACGAAAATACCAAATTCTGTGTTTTGAGGTCCTCATTTCGTTTTATTTCTTGAATTACTTTAAAAATACATATCTTTCATCTATACATGTTTTCAGCCGTTCTATTTCCAGGTTTCATAAAAAAAAGCATTTAAAATTTGAATCAATATTTATTTACACGCTTTAAATCTCGCCATCTCAGATACTGCGCTGTGTTATGCACTTGGATGCACTGCCAAGGAATAAATATTCATGGTTGAATAGATGTTCCTCTGTTAAATGGTTGATAAACAGTTCGCCGCTGACAGGCCTGCCATTACTCTTGATTGATGTTTGATTGATTTCAGTATTTTTAAATTAATGTATAAATTGCCGTTTAATCGATATAAAACGGATACTCTGCTCAGGATGTTGGAGCTATAATTTAGCTATTATTAAAGCTTGTGATATTTACCAGAGTTAAACTGAGTAGATAGACTATTGCTGAAGCTTATTTAAGTTTCGGTAGCGTAACTTCAGGTGTACAAGCCTTTAAGTCTGGTTTAGCAGGCACTATCTTAAGAAAATTCTTTGAAATTTAAACTAGAGTTGCATTATCATTTTCTTCATGGTGATTAAGAAGAAGGTTTTCATTTTAAGCGTACTACATCTACTTTTTATTTTATTACTCAGATTCATTCATTCTGATATTCTTAATTCATTTTATTATAAATTATTAATATTATTATTAAATTTTCAGTTTTATATAAAGTTTATAATCAATTATGATTCAGTAAAGTAGCACGGATTGCAAAATATTTTGGAATTCTGAAACGACGAGAGAAAAATGACGAATGACTAAAATAAATACATATTTTATATTGTGTGCCACACAATTTTGTGACTGTTTACATAAAATTTGGCGATTTTTTTATCCAAAATTTAGAAAATTTCCCATTTCATTACAGTGATTAGTGCAGTTATTCTTCAATGTATTCAAATATGTTGACTGAATCTATTCTTCTTTCTCATAACAAAGTTAGCAGATATTAATTGCCGATTTGTGTTTTTATGATAAAAATATAGTAATTCCAAGTCTTTTACATCATGCATCTTAATTTTACTAAGTAAACTTTCTCTTTGGTTCTATGTTCACATTCACATCGTCTCTAGAGTTACTAAGTGCCAGACAGTGCTATACAGAGCTTTCAGTTCCATTCTTCTAATTAAATTACTACAACGATATAATACCGCATTTTTTCTTCTCGGTGTTAGCCTTTATATCGTAGGATAAGATTTCTTAACACACAAACAAACAAAGCATAAAAAAGGTGATTCTACGTGTTGCTAATATTGTGTTTAATCTAACTTATATCGGTTAAGGAATAAATACTGTAATAATTAAAAGAGATGTAAATATTGTAATAATTAAATCAGGTATGGCCTTTTGTGATATGCTTTTAGTGTTATCTGGTTTTCATTTAAATCACGTACTGCAACTTTATTGATACAGATTTAAAAACAAATTATGAATCAAGATTTTTAGCAATTTGATAAAGGAATATTTAATTTATGTGATGACTATTTTAGCTATTTATAGATATTTAGGCTAATATTTCTCAAACAGATATCAGTTGATTCTGAATATTGATAATGTTGATGAAAAAATGCTTGCGTATTACCCAAGCTTACAAAATAAAATTTCTTTATTAATTTAATCCATGTTAACCCTGCTTATAGTAGCAGTTCGAATGTTGGTTTTAAATTTTTTTTCAAGTTAATAATTTTTTGGTCAATAAGGTATTTCTCCTGCCTTCTAAGTGTTATGGTCAGCATACTCGACGCGCATTCGAGAGGTCCGAGGTTCCGGTCCCGACGAGGGCATTGGTCATTTTTCATCTCTCCTGCTTCGAAATAACCTAATGTCTATACAGTGGCGCCCGAACTAAAAAAGGTGGTGGATGATGATTCTCCAGGATTTGGTAACTGAAGCCTCTAATCCCCAGTCGCCCTTTAAAAGGGGGAGTATATAAGGTATTTCTCACGCCTTCTTAGCATGCATGCGTGGTGTAACGGTCAGCATACTCCATGCGCATTCGAGAGGTTCGAGTCCTGGCGAGGGCATTGTTCGTTTTTCATGTCCCCTGCCTCGAAATAACCTAATGTCTCGTACAAGGTCTTTAACCTATTATGTATCATTTAATAATTTACTATTTTCAAAAATTCAGTTCTCGGGTGGTTTAGGTTCTTATGCCCCGAAATTCTTAGCAATTAAAAATAGCTTTCTAATATTTCTGCTGAGTATTGTAACTATCTAAATGCTCTATAATTATTACAAATTTAACAGAAATTACACAATTTTGAGTCACACAATAATTAACTGCAAAATATATTAACACATTGTTATTTTACGTACACATCCTACAAAATAAACAATGTATTGTATAGTTTGGAATAACGTATTTGTTATTTTCGTAGATAACAGTATATTTCCATTTTGCGTGTTGACATATCTCGAAAAACAGAAACGTGTTCTCAGTTTCTTAAATGAAAGGTTTTGAAAGAACTGAAGAAAAAAATAATCTTATTATTTCAATTGAGTTTTTTTTTACTACTAATTTGCTGTTAGTTTAAATATAAAAAAATTAATATTGCTTATTTTTCCCAAATTGTGAATTAAATGTTTATTAAGCTTTCAATTCAGATATTTGTCGCTTTATTTTTACATTGCTGTACTTTTACTGTTTGCTGCAAATCATGAAATACGTAAAAAATAAATTTATTTTAGTATTATTAATTAGTATTAATTAAGAAATAGTTAAGTAATTTAATTTTATTCTTCTTCTTTCAATTTATGCCACCTTGTATGTTTGGCACAAAAGACGTTATTTTTTATTTGCCTTAACTAACAACTTATTTCTGTTTCAAGTGAAATAAAACGATTAAATTATTTTTAATTTATTAAGTGTTTTAGAAATGTTAATAAAAGTTTCAGCCAAATTTACAATATGAACGAATAATTTAAAGTATATTTTTAAAGATTATTTTTCTTTTGAGTAGGGAACTCACAATCCCATAATCTCAGGGAAATGTTTCATTCTGTTTCCATTTATGCAAATGAGACTATTGCTAGACTCAAAAGTATGGGCTAACTATGTATATTTTAACTACATTCTGAATATATGCACACCAAGAAACTTTAGTACTAATGTCTATTGGAAAGGATAGAATTTTATATTTATGTCAATTAGGAAGAATTTAAGAAAAATTTTAATGTTCGTTTAGACTTTAAGATTACCTTCCTTATTGCGACCCCTCTAAGGTAACAGATAAATGTGCTTCGTTTTTATAGCTTAAGCTTGAGAATTAATATTTAATTTGATACAGGCCTCGTTCCAATTCATGCAAAATAAATGTATTAACCCCGAATATAATAGCTAAAATGATTAAAGCGTAGTTTTGTCTATTAATAAACGCTTAGAGTTTATAGATCCTTGTATTGAAATCTTATTAACGATTTGTAAGCAAATCGTTAATAAGTCTCTCTAATAACAAAAAAATACGTACAAATCATTAAGAAAGATACATTCATTTGTTGAGCTATTTAAAATTATGGGCGATAATAATATATGTCACCAAATGCAGAAAAGACTTGTCTTTGCGATGGACTGCTGACCCATTTAGATGCTGTATATAGAAATGTTGGCAAGCCATTGTTTTCTTGTATGTCTCAATTCACTCAGAAGATATCTGCCTAAGGGAAAGGATGCCATTTGTGGAGGATTTTCTAAAGGAACTGACTCGTGCTTACTTCAAATTTACAGAAAACTATGAACGCGCCCATGAGGCTACTAGCAAGCTATTAAACCAACGACACCGTGAGTTTACCATAAAGTAACTTATAGTAAATTAAGTTAATCTATTTAGAGCAAACTGTTTTTTAAAGACCTTAAAATAGCAGCAGAGCCCGGTTACTGTCTTTTTAGGAGAATCCATTGCCATGTAAGGTTAATAAGTTGCTTTAGGTAGGCCTTATCCATACGTATTTGCCAACAGGTTTTAAGTCTAATCCATATGAGACTGAGTATAGTCGTCGATAGATTCTGTCTGATATTCGCTTTATTTTGATTAAAATTAAATAAATAAAAAAATAAATCAATATTAAATAAAAAGAAAAATTAATATTAAATAAAAAGAAAAATTAATATTTTTAACTAATTGATAATGAAAGTTATTATCATTATTGTAAAATTAAATCTGTAAAAATGTTAAGAGGTTGCAAGAAGGGATTTTTGAAATATTCACAATATTCTCGTAGGGAGTAAAAACTCTGGTTTTGATATCGCTTGGCTAACATGCCGACCAGTACACCAGAAGAGCTCCGAGGAGCAATACCTTTAAAGTTTTACATTTCCCACGCTTAAACAGAGACTGGGAGAGATGCGATTTCCATTCGACCAGTACAAGCAGTAGTAACACTCTTCATTATACAAGTCGTAGTGATTAGCCACGATTAAGTTCTGAAAAGTCATCAATCTCTTTCTTTGTTTTTGGTACGTATCTTTCATTTAGCTGCATCTAATAGATAGTGATAGTGTTGAATTATTGAAAGTACTTCTACTAAAATTACACGAATCACAGCTGTTTTTCATACATTCCGAAACAGAGTGTTGAAAGTGTTAAAAGTGACTTCAAGCTTTATTTTATTAAAAATTCATTTTAAACATATACTTTCAATCAGACAACTTCTTCAAACACAATGCACAATTTTATGAACGTAGTCTCAACATTATGAATGGAGAAGGTTCGGCGTTTAAAAAAACGTTTTGTTTATTTAAGTTGAAATTATTAATTGTTATGAACAAGAAATGTTAGTTTTATAAGTTGCAAGGAATTTTATTTTAATTAATAAGTTATTTGTAATTTGAGACTTTACTATAACCAGTATTTATTAAGGTTTTGGATTTTGAGACAGATCGTGTTTCTGGCACCGCGTGCGCACTACGGTTGTTAGTTTCCTGCCAGCTCAAAAAGTTGCAATTATTCGGCTTTGCGTACTGTCGCTGCCGACATTTAATTTCTGACGCTGCGGTAGAATTATGAGCCAGTTTCTAATATAGTAATTAATTGTGCAGTGTTTAACTACTATTCCATGTTCAACTTAAATTAGACTGTTCTATTTAGTTGCATCACCACGAGCTGGGGCTTATATTGGAGCACAAGAGAGTGCCTTTGTGTTCTAAATTCTATTTAAATAAAAAGGTTATTTTTCAACTTCTCCCGTCTTTTTCGTTCTTTCAGACATAGAGATAATTCTCTTCACGTATGCTAGGTTTATTGGACCAGTTAGCAATAGCAGATCGATCAAGTGAAATCCTTCTAATTGTTTCCAGAAAATTTAAAAATGCTTTGAGTTTAAATCGGATATTGATATGCTAAATTGATCTGACTCGATAAATTAATTCTGGAATACTTCCATATAAATAAAGTGTGAACATTCTATTTTAATTCATTCTAACAAAATGAATATAGTGAAATATTTGTTCGAGGACTTAATTCATTCCGAAAGATAGTTCGTCACCAGAAATATTCTTAACGTAAACCGAAAATTTCCCCATAGGAATTACTGTAAAATGAATTAATCCGTTGCCGGATTCCGAATGATTTGCTCAAAAAAGAATACTTTGCCTTCAAGTTCGTAATGCTAAATCAATTAAATTCATTAAATCTAACATATACACAATACTTAACACAATGCTAAACATACAAAAAATAGCAAAACTTGAATTGAATTTTCCCTTATTTATATGAAGGAAATTTCAAGGGGTAAATAAAAACCGGTGAAAGAGCCGAAGGTAAAAAATATTATTGTTTAAAAATGAAATCCTAGTCTCTAAAAATGTCACGTAGCTGCTATCTTTCCGTTTCTTTTCTTTTTTTTTTTTTGTGTGTTTCCTTTTCTGTTAACACCGCACGCTTCTATATGAAAATCCCCGAGCCTTTGCAACGTTAAAATTTTGTCCACCGTGACTCGTTTTTGTTTATGTTTTAAAATACTCCTAAAGCAAGAAATGGCATTGTCAATGTAAATATTTAGGCTGTAGCTTAATACTGTTTCATCAGAATGATAATGTTCTATAACTCTTGCCCTTACCTCATCATATAACTTGGAACATTTCTCTTTCATTCTTCTTCTTCCGAAGACATTTCCTCCAGTGTATTAAGTGCATTTTGGAGTATCATTAGTTGCCGAAATACTTGTTCGTATCTTAAGACATTATGCATCATCCAAAAAGTTTTCGTTTTGAAAATTTGTTCGTAATCCAAGGCGTTTGTAAACCAAAGTTCTACTGTATACTTGTTCGAAACAATGCAAAAATAGATTTTTTTAAGATTCTTTTCGTACAGGATTTTGACACTACAATTTGACACTATAATTACGTGTCTTCATTTTGAAAAACTTAAGAGTTTTACGTGTATGCCAATGAATAATTCTAAGGAAACAAACAAGGGCTTCTATGCCATCTATATGTGGACAATTTATAAAATCTGAATCTTTATCAAATGTTTTGTAATTTATTAGAAGCAAATTTTAAAAAGATGCGAAATTTTCAAGAAATTTATTACTAAACGAACTGCAGAACTTATTTAAAAGGAAACTGAAATAATTAGTATCCTAAGGAGAATCTTCTAAAATCCGATTTCATTAAAATGCCCTGGAACTTTCCCTAAAGCAATTGCTTCATGATTGGCGCTGAAATGCTTCGCAGAAGGGTTGCGTGACAGCAAATACCAGGCATCTTCTGACAAAGCTGGAAGGGACAGTAAGTGAAAATGCATTTTTTTTTAAATTTAGAATCAGGCAAGTCTCTAGGGGAATGTCAAGGAGAAGGCCAAAATGAAAATTTGATCGGTGTATTAAAATATCTGAATAATCCTTCTGGGTGAGAATCAGATTTCAATTCCAAGTTCTGTTTTTAAAATTGACGTTGCTCCCAGCGACTTGCGAAAAGCAATTTTCTAAACTTTTTCATCTGTGATCAAGAAATGCGAACTAAAAGGGAAATTTCATCACATGTAATAGTAATAACTGAATTCACAAAGCCCGTGCAACGAATCTTTCTTTGCGAACCGGAAGGCCTGATTTTGAGTCAGAAAAGTTTTGCTTTTGAAAAAAAATGATTGGCATGGTGCTCTTTGCCTCTAGTAGAATATTTTTAATAATAGTATTTTTTTATGTTGCATGAAAATGAGAGTAAGAATTCTAATGCTACCTGAACAAGAATTCATCTATAAGTATTTAGTAGCTTTATGTACACTTAGGAATGAGAACTGTGTATGAACGAGATGCTATTATGAAAAGATTCAAATTATTTGACAGTATTCAAATTAATTGACAGTATTTTTAATTAATTGACTGTATTTAAAAATAGTTTATAAGGCTCTGCGAAATATTAAAAAAAATGTTTTGTTTAAAATGATCATTTAATCTTAAAATATGACTTCCTTCCCCCAAAAAAGAAAAATTTGAAAGGCTTCAAACTTTAACGGTCGCTCAAAAGGGCTCTTTTAAAGTTTATTATTTATCAGTAGATGTTATCAATAGAGATGGCCCAGGTACAATAGCAAAACATTTAATAGGATACTTTGTAAAGACATTAGGATATTTTGAAGCAGGAGACAGGAAAAATTAGCAATGCCCTCGCCGGGACTCGACCCACGGACCACTCGAATACGCGCCGAGTGTGCTAACTGTTCCACCACGAAGGCATGCTGGAAGGAAGGAGAAAATACGTTATATACTCCCCCTTTTAAAGGGCGACTGCGGATTAGGTTAACCAGTCACCAAATCCTGGCGGTAAAGTATCATTATACACCACCTTTTTAGTTCGGGGGCCACTGTAGAGACATTAGGTTATTTTGAAGGTGAATACATGGAAAATGTGCAATGCTCTCTCTGGGACTCAAAAACGCGCCGAGTGTGCCTTAGTCATCACACTGTGAAAGCATGCTGGAAAGAGAGAGAAAATACCTTATAACTAGGTGCATATACTATCATGGGAACGTTACATAGCATTTGCGTATTTGAAAGTGAAAAATAAATAACTTAATTCTATAAAAATATTTAATTTTTTTATTAGATATTTTAAAAATTAAATGCATTTTTATTTAAAACAATCAGATTAAAAAGTAAAATTCTTAAGAACTATTGTTTTTAAATAGCTGAGTCGTTATTTCATCGAAGTACCAGCTTCAGCAGTTTTACCACTCAGTTCCTGCTACAATTAAGGAGAGGATTGTACATGTAAAATTCATGTTCTTAACTGTATTTGAAGCAGATGACTTATGATCTTCAGTCCGTGTTTAAGCATTGGGATTATGAAGTAATACATAGCGTGCATTTGCGTGCTAAGTTCAATGAATCCCTGCATATTTTGTGGTTGTTCCATTTTGGTTGTTGTGGTGAACTGTGCTTTTCCCCCGTTCATGTTTTCAAGAACATTTGGTACGTTAAATATCGACTGCTTTGGATTAATCTGCTTGTAGAGTGATTAGGTTTGCTTCGAAACAGGAATTATGAAAAATGTGCAAAGCTCTCGCAGGGATTCGAAATCCAGACCTTCTGATTGCTAACAGGATTGCTTTCCAATTACACCATGTAAGCTTAAAGTAAGGAGGAACAAAATACCTTATATGCATTCATATATTTTTATCAAAGATTTATTATCAGCTGAAAGGTAATCCAGAGTTACAGTATTAGCCCTTTTGCCAGGGTATGCAAATAAATCCAAAGTTTGATATTCAAAGTAGAACAAGAATAATATGGGACGTTTGCATACACGCACGTGAGCCTTTTTAGAAATTTCTTAAAATTATGGTGCATCAATAGATAAGAGTTGCACACTTTGTTCTCCCTTCATGTAACCTCAAACTATCAACAGAATAAATAGTTCAGGTAATTTGACATCAGTAGCTAATGTTTCGCTGTTTCATTAAATGTATGGCAGTTTTAAGTGAGAATTTAAAAGTCGTATGAAAAACTTTGCGCATTACACTGAACCTTTGATCCACTAATTTTAACTTTCATACTTTAGCACATTTATCTGTGCAGCATTGTGTTTAACATAATGTTAGACATTTTACAAGGTTATACTTAGTCTAGTACTGGAACTTTATCGTATAACCCAAACAGACATGTAGCAAGTTATCGCTATGTTTGAAAGCTCATAACGAAGCTGATAACGAAAAGCCGAGATATTTACATATAGCTAGAGCTGGCATAATCTAAAAGCGCAGAGTGCATGACAGAAACTCTCTCGAGATCCCAAAACCGCAGGTTAAATACGCAAACAAATAATTTGTATTTTTGTGACGAAAGAAGTTAAAGATCTAAACCATAATAATAAGTTAGTTTAAAATAAGAACCCTAACAACTTTAAATAAATAAATATCTTTTTGATTTATTTTTTCCAACTTTTATACGCAACATTTGCTTTGAAATAATAGCATGACATTTTGTTTGTGTACAGTGTCAAGTTATACAATGTTATTTTATTTAAAAACTTTTAAACAAGATGATAATCAAAGCAAAACGGATATTTTCTATTTTCTATTAGTCCCACATTTTTAAATTTTCTATGCAGTAGAATGATAGTTATTATTATTTTGCTACCGAAATTTTTTACCTTTTATCTTTTATCAAATATTACGAAGAGAAAAAACTTCTTAAATATGTTCATAATGTCCATAATGTCATCTCCTTGCATCATTAACCTCTCTGTTGTTAATTTTATCCCAAAAAAACTTTTATTTCTACAAAAGTTTTCTCTCGTCTTTTTTTTATCAATTTCGATCGAGTTGCTAAGCAACCAGCATCATACTTGAGGGTTTTATTGCTGATATCTTAATCCAGCCCTGTGCTTCATTCCGCCTGTACGTCGCCGTCAGTTCATTTCTAGCGAAGAGTTTGTAATTGTTGGCTGCCTTCATAAATTCAGAGCAGATGCTGGCTAATGCTATTTATCGATTCAGCCTAATATATGTGTCGTTGTATAGGTTGCCTGTTATATGAACGTCATACATACCAACGAGAAGCTTTGCTTGTAGAAACGTTTGAATGCGAATGTATACAAGTGAGTTACAATCAGCTATACAGATCTAGTGGAGAAGCGGCGCAATGTTACTGCTTTCCAGCCCTTTTCCAATTTTGTTGATAAGAACTAACGACGTACTAGAAATAATAGTGTATTTGGACTGCAGTTGGCATCTTACTGTAATAACCGGATTTGTGAAATATAATTTTAGAAAATATTACCTAAATTAAGTATGCACTGTTAAAGGATTACTAAATAATTAACTAATTAATCATGCAGCCAGCCGATTAGCCGGGAAAAGAAACCGGTTCTAATTACCACTGTTCAGCAGATTTACTCCTTGGCTAAGCATTGATAGTTTGTCTAAAATTTGCGATGTTGTGGGCCACTAAAATTTACGACCGTCATATAGAAATTTTTCTTTAAAGATAAAATTAAAAAAGATTAAAAGATTAAAAATTTTTTAAAGATTTTAAAGACTTCTTTACTAATGAAAATCTCTGAATTAAGTTGAAAGCTTCAAACTTCGACACAAAGTTGAAAGTTTATAGAATCCGTTAGAAGAATCTGGATTGTTGTTAAATTGTTAGCAGGCTTCAATATAGGCAAAATATGAATTTCAAGGTGTGTGATACCAATTAATGCTTGAGAAAGACCATGGATTGATTCAAAGATAATATTACTGCTGCTGTTAAACTGTCAGATTAGTAGTCTCAATTAAAGTTAGTAAATTCCTAAAAAGGGTTATAGGTCTAGGAAAATCAATTCCCACAAACTTTTGCATTTGTAACAGTGTAAAGTTTATTATGCGTTTACTAACAGTTATTTCAAGTTTTGTATCTTTCCTATCTTATTCTAATTTCAGTTTACAATTTCCTGTCGGAATGTAAATTCAGAAACGCAGATAATGCAAATGAAAAAGAGTACTATTTAAGTCGTGACTTAACCGACTTCAAGAGAGAGTCTTGTTTCCCTGACTAGCGCGCGTTTGCCTTCTGGCTACGTCTCTCTTAGCTGTTATTACGCTCGGCCATATCTTAGGCCCTTGCTAGGCTTCGCCGATTTAATTAATACATAGGAACCAACTAGTTAGATTCTGATAGCTTCGGCTATATCCTTTAAGAGCTTTAGTTAAGCTAATTTTAGTTCAAATTATTAGTATTTTAAGTTCAAGCCCGAGTGGCGACTTTATGTAAAGTTCCAAGTCGGAACTGACTTGTAAATATACTAAGTAATAAAGGGTTTTAAACCCTCCTTAAGTCTCACGTGTTCTGTTCACACTTAAGCGATTATTTGCTTGTTGAGTGTTCGTGGGGTTTGAAGTGAGAATTAAAGATTTAAAGAGAAAAACCTCACAACAGGAATCAGAGAATACGCTTTGTTGCATACAACCTTTGGATTTGCAATCATGTTTTGCTTTGACAACAAGTTACAGCTCTCCAGTGCGGTTAATAAATTTAATGTTTAATTGTAAAAGAAGCATGCTACAGTAAAATTTAAAATTAGGCTAAAAGGAACTTTAGACTGGCTTAGACTGTGAGGAAAACTTTATTGATTTCGAGGGTGACCCGACATAGGTTTCTTTTCTTCAACAAAAATATATTTCCTCTCAAAAAGAGGGAAGTATGTTAGATCGTCCTCGAAATTTACATTTCATTCAAAATCAACATTAGTTTAAGGTTTATTTCCTGTTTAATTTGACATTTGGAAACGTTTGATTTTGAATGAAAGTTAACTACATTTTGAGCTACATTAAGTTTCACAGGTACTAATTAAAAATTCGCTGTGTTGATTCAGTAACTGGCAGTTGTACGCTTAATATTTTTCAAAAAATATTTGCAAATTAGGCTAGCTAATATTATCAAGGAATAACAGGTCAGACGTTGATCAAACTTTTAAGTTGTCAGTCGTTGATCAGTTATAGCATTAAATTATTGAATAAGTATAGGTACTACAAGATTAAATAAATTCCCCACTAGAGTTTTTACACATAAAAATAATTCTAAATATCTACAATGTTATCCATTTTAAAAAAAGGGAAAAATGGGTTCTCAGCAGAACTCATGTTCATAACATACAATTACATTTGTTGCCTGTTCTGTGGCATCTAATTTATTTCTGTGGTTTCAAATGTTTAATTCATTTCCGAAATATTCTAAATTATTATGATACTAAGCCGAACACTAACAGTAAAAAAACAGCTGTACCAAAGATGCGAATTTGTAAAAAAAAATTAAGCGTTGAAAAAAGAAAGAAAACAGAACTTTACATCAGATTTTTGTCTAACTTTGGGATTTTAATTCCCCTCTCGTGAACATTGCCTTATAAAAAAGGCATTTTAAGATAAAAAAACATATAAGAAACATTTTTTGAAAGCATAAATAAACACAAGTTTTGTAATTTTGTTGCTGTTACTGTCATTATGACTTTACCCAAAAGAAACAAAATTTCTAGGTGTTTTTTGCGCTTTAGTAAGCATCGGTCCTTTGAGTTTAAGAATCGACAATATCGTATTTGATGCATTCTAAAGCGTAGAGCAAATTGGTTTTGAAGAAAGCTAAAATAGATAATTAAATAAGACAAGTTTAATGCTAGGATTTAAAAAGTATTAAGTAAGGATGAGTATATATACAATTAACGAAGATAAGCTCACTGAAGGAAAAAAATAAAAAGAGGACACTTTGAAACGTAAACAAATAATGCAAGAAAAGTAAAACAACACAATTTACAAAACTTTTAAAAATGCCGAATGGCAAGAAAAATCAAGGTAAAAAGTCTACAGAAAGAAAATGGCTCAAAATGTTGTAATTACATTAAAATAAGTAAAACAAAGGAATGTATCACAAAGGCGAGAGAAAAAAGAGTGCAAGGAATTTGGAGTGTGAAATGTAAGGAATATAGGGAGGGGACTGTTAAAAAAAAGGAAGTTGAGAGAGATACAGCAGATTGACCTGCTCCTTCTTCTTCAGGGAAAAAGAAAGGACAAACATTAAAATAAAATTCAAGGAAGGTGAATTTATGTAAGTATCAGGAGATGATTAAAATGATTAGAAAAGCTGAGAACCTGTTACCGCTGTCCAATTTCTGGTGTTCAATAAGCAGTATACAAATAATAAGTTGAAATCAAGCAACAAATGACTATTATATTATTTATTGGTATGTGAAATAATAAATAATTAAAAAAATATCCAAAATAAGTTTCGTTACTTTTCTTTGCTCTGTGTTTGAAACCTATTGTTTCCTAAAATGCTTGGCTTTCGATAATATTTATCATTTATTTCTTTACCAGTATGTAATTTCGTTCATTCATCATGTTTAGATAAGCAACCTTAAAAACATTTAGAAAGTATCTACACGAGCATTATTATTCATTGTATTTTTATATACTCAGTGTGGGTTATTTTCATAATGAGAGGGTTTCTCTACCTAGCCGTTACCCTCCGTTGTACTATCACCTGCTAGCCTTCCTACTAGAATAAGACCTACCTATGCCGACAGGTCAAAACTTCTGAATAGAGGTAAAACATCCCTCATTCAAAATAATTTTTTCCCTGTGAAAATGTGAATACCAGTCACTTTTCTTTGGAAAGTCCTTCACGAAAGTCTATTTTCCATTAGGAAAATAGTTCTAGTGCTCTTCGCTGTAAGCCAGTAAATCCAGTGACTCAAGCTAAAATTCTAGCGAATGGGATGATTGAGTGGAGTTTGGTTTCCTCCGTGTATAAAATAAATACAAGTCACTTTTCCTCAGAAGGTTCTTCATAACCACACAGTGTTCCTATTTGTTTTACCTAAATTTCATTTTAGGTAAAGCAAAATTCGCTGTTAAATTTGTAGACAGCTCTTGAAAAAGAATTTTCTAAGGGCATCTCAGCACCGTTTTGCCTAATATTATGAATTGGTTTATTTTAACTGATCAAATATGAAGACTGTATTAAAAAACTGGAATGCTTACTCTATGGAAAGTTTTTTTAACTGAGCATTTACATTGCTAAGTTTATTTTCATGAAATTTTTAACATTCTCTTAAGAGACTTTGTAGTTGGAAATATATGTCTGTTATGAAATATTTAAGGAAATAGCGCATAAAGCCTCTTGGTTTTAAAACCTCAAGATATAATATTTATTTAGAACTCTACTCTTACTTCCACTTCCTTATGTATGATAAATTCTTTTATATATTTCATATTTTCTTTTACAACGATTACTTTTACATTTGCATAGAAATTTGATCGATCTGCATCATCCATCTGCATTTTATCTGTTATGTTGACACTTAGTTTGTCTTCCTGTTTGCAAAAATCTCCTAACAAAATTCCCATACTGCCTTTAGTTTTCGGAAAGGAAGGTCCTTAAACATTCTCCCGTGGAAAACGGAAAATGATTCATTGTGTTCCATATCGACCAGAATAAGAATTCGGAATGAAACGAAGTTTAAGTGAACCCGAGGAGGGAATATCACCTACTCTGTACCTGTGATCATCGTCGTTGTGAGGCCTTTCTTTCCTCCTTTGTTTTTTACATTTACGACTGAAAGAAAAGGAAATGAGAAAATAATTTCTCAGAGTTGGAAAGAAAAAGCTTCATTTTCCTGCCTGAACAGTCTGTGATTATGGTAGATATTGTTCTTTTGTGATTGAAGCAGGGAAGAAATGCCTTACGAAATCTTGAATATTTCTAAACTTTTTTAAAATGCGAGCAAGCAATTTTTTTCGTCTTTTGGAACGTGTACTTTTAAGTCTTTTTTATAGCTTAGCATTCTAAGTAGCGCTAAAATAAAATTCTCAAGTTCAGCAGTTGTGATGGGAAAACCAGCATCTGAAAATCAATGCATAATTTTTGAATTTTCGATGCGGAATGTTTTGATTAAGTTGTGTAAAGGGAGCAGAAGCCCTGAAGGATATCTATTTGAAATGCAGAACTGCATTAAATGGATAAATGGAGCAGTAAGACAGCAAAACTGTGGTAGTTCAAATGGTGGTAAAATCCGATGAATGTGCTGGTTGCATTATGGGAGCTTTGCCTTCCTGGCCTCTCTTATGCGTAATGGGAATACGAACCATTTTTTCCTAGACAGTCCGTCGTAAAGGTATTTCTCCATTTAGACAGATAGCTTCATGTGCTATGCTATAATCTAAATAATTAAATCCATATTTCTAAAGAAAACTGTTTCATATTTACACTACAGATAGAAAAAAAAACGAAGACAAAAACGCTTATATAGCCAGTCCTTTGGCAGGAATATGAATCAGGTCGAGCTACCAGTGTACATGGGTCTTAACCGCTAGGATAACTGGTGTATCTATAAATTAAGAAATTACTTTGTTAACGAAAATACAAGAGTTATGAAAAGCATACTTCAGGTGCTGGAATACAGCTATCAATCTTTCTGTGGTTAGTTAATATTAAAAAAATGCATGTTTTTATTTGAATATTTAAAAAAATTAGTTAATTTTTAGTCATGGTCTAATTACAAGAGTAAGGAAACAGAACTGAGAAACCGGAGTTTCTCTTATTTCGGGTTTTGAATTACTATCTCCTGTAAGAGAGCGCGTACATTTGACAGGCGCACAATCACTCACATTGCATTAATATTTATCAAATAATGCATAAGAACGGTCCAAATGAAAAACACATCTATAGGCGGAATTCTAGAAGTTCCAGAGTTAATTAAGTTCAGTTTTACTTTACGAAAAATAATTATAATCTGGTACTTTTAACAAATATAAATATTTAGATAGAATACTAGTTTCTCACATAATATTTTTTCCAAGAAATTAGCAATTCAATTAACTTTCTCTTAGTAAAATGATTTTATCCCCCCCCCACCACCAAAAGAGAAGACTCATCGAAAGGCGATATTTGATTTTATTAGAAAGGTATCCAGTGAGACGGAAGTGAATCCCAAGTTCGGAAATTGACATAAGATTCCGCTCAAGTAAGACTCTCAAAGACGAAAAAAAAATACTCAAAAGAATACAGTTTAACATTCGACATCCAGAAGCTTCAAGAGAGCTACTAATTAAATTAAACGTTAATTAAGTTCTAATTAAATTAATGACTGCAGTATAATTAAAGAATTTCTTTTGAAAGGAAATTCGTGCTGGTGCAACACTTAAATAAGAAATTATCTTTTTATAGTCTTGTCATGCAAGCATTACAGAATTTTGTAGCTCGGTATCGTAAAGAATTCAATGGAAACAAACAAAACCCCTGCAAAAAAAGGGGGGGAGTCGGAGAGAAAGGATTTTTGAGCAGAATGGAGGCAGTTTATTTAGTTTTTTTTATTTTACAGTTCAGTAAGATTACGGAGCTTCCTCATTTTCTGAAAATTAATTTTACTTCATGAGCAAGAAATTATCGTATTTCCAATTTAAATGATCCCTGGATGTCTTTCATTAACTTGTAACGTGTTATATGAGTTATCGGCAACACAGACACCTCCTTCCCCATTTCAAAGCAAATGACAACTTGGCTCTTGCCAGAGGTTGCCAAACTCTTCCGCCATTTCACCGTCTCATCAGCAGAAACGTTGCTCAAGGTATACCTCTTGGGATAGGCTGGTAATTTATTCTCAAAAAAGAAACAATACAAACGACGAAAGTTTGCAAGGAAGTCGAACCCGCATTCGACATGTTTAGTAGCCAGCCACAGAAAACAACCACAAATATGTAGGAAGGGTGAAAATTTTCTAGTCTCATAGAGGAGGAAATGGTGTTAGTTAAATTTTATAAAATGTTAAATTAGAGATTTATGATACAATATGCGAAATTTTATGAAGCTGATATGCATTCTTCACTGTTACTTTCAAATGGAAAATGAATGAAGTATCAGAGAAGAGAGTGTCTGACAGCGAGGTGATTCTGTAGCACTGTCAGATGGGCCTCACGGCAATAGAAATTCATCAAAACATGCTGCAGACATTAGAAAATGAAGTACAATTACGTGCAACTGTTAAACAGTGAGTCACCAACTTCAAGCGTCGACAAGAAAGCATTTTGCATGCCCTATGAGAAGGACGTATAATGATGGCAACAACTCAGAAAAATATCAACACTATGCTGAATATCATCATTTATGATCAGGAAATTACTTTAAAAATAATGTCTAAACGTTTGCAGATCTCGACCAAACGTGTTATCAAACACGAATCATCCATCAAGAATCGTCCGTGAATAAAGTCCCGGCTCGACTGGTCCCCAAGCACTGTGCGACAGAATAAAAGCTGAGAGGAAAAATAAGGCATAAATTTAGCTGACTTTGTTACGAAGACTAAATTACCAATGGGGGATATCAGAGATGATATGGAGAAGAAGACTCCAAGGAAAATTAAGAAAGGGCTCGTCTTGCATCAAGACAATACGCCTCCTCAACGTGTCACAATTGCGCAAGCTACTTTGGTCGATTGGGCATTACTTCACTTACCCAAACATCTTATTTCTTCGACCTGCCCCGTCACATTTTCTTATTTTCCTGCTAAGAAGAATTCACTTCAAGAACGTAACTTCAACATAGACGATAATGCCATTAAGGGTGATTTTAGTGGTCCGAGATTCAGGGCAAATCATTCTCTAAGATACTGTAAACAAACTGCAGACCAGAATACATAAATGTATTGGTATAGGAAACAACTATGTAGAGAAATCATAAAGAGAAAAATGTTGCTCAAATAATTCCCTCCCCCCTCACCTTGAGGCTCATACGTTTTAGCCTTCATTTGTACAACTTTCATTATTTAAAGAGACGTCAGAATTTTTGAAATTCTGCAAACATTGTTGCAAATTCATGAATTTCTAGTCTTAGTTAATGCTAAAATGTCTCATAAAAATAATTTTAGCATTTTCAGAGCTTTTATAGCTTTAAGTTTTGACTTATTGTTTAGATAACAGAAGCTTAATATTTTTATTCCGAAGTAAATATCCGAGGATAAACCAAGGCTAATTTGCTTCATCTAAAAATCAAGAATAAATTCGAACTTATAATTTTGTACTCGATCAAATGGTTTGGAAGATATTGCTTTTTATATCGACGTTCAGCCAAATTCTTTTTTTAATTTCTAAGGACTAGCATATTGGAACCAACGTTTCAAGCTATATTGTACTGTGAATATTTGGTTCTAACAGTTTCAATATAACGCTTGAATATCATATACTTGTACAAGCCTCGCTCGACTTTCTATTATCTATACAGTTTACTTTTTATTTCATTAACAAGTTTGTAGTGTTATAACGTGATATTTGGCTGTTATACAATGCAATTTGACATTAAGTTGATTTTTCATTTAGAAGCTGTTTTCATTATTTTTTATGAATGAAAGAAAAACACGATGATGCTTTGCATAAGCGTTTAAACAGCATTTACACCAAAGCATTTAAAGTCCTTAAAGCCCATTTTAGAATATGTGAATACTTAATTACTTGAGGAGCGCTATATATCGTGTTCAAGATTACCATAAAAGTCGAGAAACTTTCTAGAGATTTACTTCAAGCGAAGCCACATTTCTCCGTACAAGCTAAGTAATAAACTGAATGCTATTTATGAATCCTAAAATAAGAGTAAACGAATTTTTATATCATCACAGTTAACAGGTGTATTCAACTGTTGTTAGGGAAATGCTATGTAAATTAAGTTTGAAGCGAAAAGGTTAGAAGATCTGGCGATACGACATTCATTGTCAAGCAAATGTAGTTGGTTTAATCTTACCTATGTAATGTAAATACAAGTGTATTTAATAATAAACGATGAAAAGTGGATTCAAAGTAGTACGTAGGCGCATCCACTGCTTTGCAAATGTAAGATCAAATGTGTAGGCGTATTTACTGCTTTGCAAGTATAAGATTAAAGATGTAGGCGTTTCATTACTTTGAAATGTAAAATTGAAGATGTAGACGTATTTCTTTGTAAATTACGCTTAATGGACTGATGTCCATTCTGCACTAAGTGAATATTCGTCGCACCTTTTTCAGACTTCAGTGAGTCCAGACTAAAAAGACAGTAAAATGCCTGGAAAGGCTGTAGACATGTTGCAGCAGACATGTTTAAAGTTTCTTCATTATTTAGACCTAAGAGATAAATCGCTTTAACAGTATTCTTAGATTTTGCAACAGTACTAATAATCTCATTTAAATGCATTATAATATGAACTTTTCCTTTTCTTAACATTTAAAGTGATCAAGAAACAAAGTCAGTTTTATTTATTTCATTAATTCTTATTTAGTTGACATTTTCCTGTCAACCTTCAACTTACACTTGACATCGTCTCCAAAATCTTGTGATATTATGCAAATGGATTGCAGGATATAGCGCGATGAAGGAAGTTCAAGTGATTAATCGAACGGGAAAATTTTTAGCTAGTGATTTTCTCCCTTTCTCATCGGCAACTAAACTGTTTGCTGTATTTCAGAATACCAACTTCAATTGCTGATGAAACTTGAGGAAAGAAAAAGTTCCAGAAGTGATCTTGCTTTGGTTAGGAAGAAAATACATTTAAGAAATATAAACTTACTGAAAGTTTAATTAAGGTAACGGCTAGAAGTTAAATCTTTTCTTGGTGAAGTTTAGTGTTAAACATTGTTTATTTATTTACACGTATTTATTGATTTATAATATTTGTTTAGCTTGAGAAGTGTAGTACTTCTGTTTTCTATTATGGTTACTAAACCAAACTGAGGTTTGTAATAAATCAAGTTCGTTTTCCTGATAAATTAATAAAATTATTAATGATAATTCGTTTTAAGACATAATAATTCGTTCTTTTTATTCGTTTTTCAAATGTTTTGAGTGATAATTATAAACATAAAACCTTTGCAAAAAAATTTCTAATTGAAGCCTAGACGCATATGCAATTTACAATGTCGCAAAGTAATAAACTATTACACTAATATATACCATACTATTTCTTTAAGTATTTGACATTAGTAAAGGAGCAAACTGCTTTTATTTTTAAACTTTTATGAAATTTATTCTTCTAATGCAAAATGAATTACAGAATCTTGTCAGAATGTTTTCACAAACATACATCATAATATAGATTTTACTATAATTGTCGTATCATGATGTGAGGAAACAAGTTCTTTTACATTTGATTTACTTGGAATTACATTGCGTGACTGGACTAATAACTCAAGTGGCAATTGAAGTCGATCAGAGTTTTAAAGTATGCTACCATACGTTGGCTTTGGTTCAATTAAAATGATAATATTGTGAAGTCTATTTTATGCTACTCTACCCATTTTTTGTGATTTAGAACTATACTGTCACTTCTTTTCGTTTGCTTTCACCAGGAGATAAATGAGCTACGAGCATTAAAGAGAAAGTTCTCGAAAGTTTAGACAGAGAGCTTTTGACAGCAACGCTAACTGTAGTATGATTCTCTCACCCAATTCTGTGAATTAGTCATTAGGCATTAGCCAACTTGCTAGTCGAAGTCAATCGCGCACTTTGAGTCAACATCTGTTAGACTATTTGCATTATAGTCTCCCGAATCTATTTAATTTAAATTTAAAGGTCTCCTTTTCTGTTACTGATATCCCGCATTTTGCAAAGAATTAAACTGCAAGCATAAACCATGCATTTATTCAGTTTAAATAATTAAATAAGAAACGATTGTTTAAACGTTTTTCCGTTTCAGTAGTTAATTTAACACACGGAGCGGAAACTCGCGTGACTGTCTTAGTAGGATATAAGAACTTTAGTTCATTTCAGAGAGGCACTCTAGAATATACTACAGTTTGAAAATATAAGCACATGGCTTTTTACACTTATAAGCTATAAATATTGCATGTAAAGTGTTAGTGTTTTATTCCAAAATTTAGTCAGAATGTTTCCACCTCTATATGCAAAGCACAGCATGCAAATTTAATCACATTCATCAGTCCTAAAGAGTGTGTTGAGTCTGACCGAAATCTAAAATATGAACTGTACTGTCACAGCGCAGCTATGTGATTAGGTTTTCCATTTTATAGCTCTCATACATTATCAGCGACGATATACGAAAGCTATAAAATGAAAATTTTGTTTTAAACAGCGTCATCGCTATTCAAAATTTTAAGACTATGTTTAAACCATTTTGCACCAATGTGCAAAACTAAAGAAATAACTTAGAAAATTATGCTTCATTCGTAATGTTAATGAAATATTCTGTATTTTCAATAAAATCTGAATTAGACGTAATATGCTAGTATATCGAGTTGCACATTAAACGTTTAAATATATATACTATATACATAAAATATTGCATGGTTACAAAAAACACGAAACCTGATTTCTCTAATATCCTGTTTATGGAAACAGTATGATCTGTAAACACCATTAATTGCCATGAATATATTTAAATGTCTGCTCATGGAATTAGTTAGGCTGTCATTTAAATCCTATAAGCTTTGTACTAATTTTCTAATTTTTCTGAAAGATATAATCTCACACCCAAAATATTCCAAATAAAGAGAGTGCATGTTACAACTTTGTGTCCTAAGATAACCCAGTCATGTTAAACAGAATTCATTTCTAAATAGGTAGGCTGATCAATTTACAAAAACGATATCTTCACTTTCAAGCTTTTTAATATATGGAAAGGATTTACATGTTGGAAAGTTGTCGGAAAGAAGAAAATCTGGAGCTAAGAACTCTTAAATAGGCTTATTTCAGGATCTCATCCTTATACCTTTGACGAGCACAGAACCTCGTGTAAGCATGCAGACTGGGGTAGCCATTTGTCATGTTTTCGGCTACAGATGAAAACAGCGGCGAAAAAATTATGGATGGAAACGTTGCGGAGAAAACAGGGAAAAACGTTGTCATACTAAATTGTGGAAAAAACATCTTATTTGTAAAATATCAAATGATATGAAACATTGTAGTAAAAAGTAAAAAACAGCAAAAACTCCACAGTTTTTAAACATTCTAATACGAAATAATCATGGTTAAAAATAAAGCATCTATCTGCAGATCAAATCGCAGACACATAATTTCTGACCGGGGGGAGAGGAGAGAAAATTCAATGAATTTTCGTGTAGTGATTTGTGAGCATAAGAAGAAGCAATATTTTTACCATTATATTTCATATTTTGTATTAACTAATAAATTTTTAAGGAAAAAGCAAAAAGGAAACTTATATTTAAAAATCTAGAAATGAGTAATAACTATTTCTATGTATAGCAGTTAATAGAATTTTAAATGTAGAATCATTTCATTTGCTATTATTTTCTTTTGATTGAGAAACTCTGTGATTTGAAACAGCAGATCAAGAGTACAGTAAATAGGAAAACCTTTTTATCTTTACGCTGTATTGCGCTGTCTTTATTAATGAGAATTTACACATTGCGCATCTTAGCTGTAGTTGAAAATGGCTTTCATTAGAGATTGCATATTTTTATAACTCAAAAATTAATTTTAAATAAATCATGGCTTATGAACTGTTGTAATAGAGAAAACACGCAGGTCTTTAGATGTAAAGGACGTCTGAAAATTAATCAAAATCAGCGAAGTGTGCATATCTGGTTGAAATGAAAGCATACTTGGTTCTTTTTTTTTAGTTTGCACGCTCTCATAAAAGGACCCATCTGAGTGTGAAAGAGCTCCGAGATAAAAGAGTGAACGCTAATAGAAAAATTCTGACGGGCAATGTACTATAAATAACGTGTCTTATTTCTACAAACGCGCTTAATGATTTATCTGCAGCAGAAATTTGTGATAAATCAAAGCAAGTATACCGTAGATTTTGCTTGAAACAACTTGTTATTTCACTGACACAGCAAGAATTATAGAAATGATGATCCTTTAGAAATACTGCTTTCAGCGTCTTGAAAAAAATTTGTCGAAACGTTTGCTAAATATGAAACTGTAGGCTAATTTCAATTGAAGTTAAAAAGGAGTTAATTATGAGCCATATAAACAGCGATTTCTCTAAAATTCTAAAAACAATTGCTGGTTTGCATCACAAGAAAATTTTATGGTCTGATTGCCACAGTTTGCATTGAAATACTATGAAAAAATAGCATTTTAATGCAAACTGTGGAAGGATAATCTAGAATGTTTTTAATTTAAAATGACTGTTTGAACCAACACTTAAACTATCAAATAAGCTTTGTTATGAGTGCAGTATTTTTTGTCCATAATATTCTAAATGAAAATAAATAACTAAGGTGGGAAAAATATAAATGAAGAAGTATGATTATTTACTTATAGAATGAACACTTCTTAAAAATCAGTTGGAAGTAGAAATACGGAAAATGGGCTATTAAAATAGAAGTCTGATAGATCAGACTCTTACATTCGTGAAAAAATTTTAAACTTCAGAGCTGCAAGGACAGTTGACCCTGCCTTTGCAGTTCTAGAACACTTCAAAAGAAAATTGAAGGAATTCGCGCAAAAACTTAAGTGGGTACCTTGTACAAGTGATCCATACTAATAAGGTGAAAGGCACGGACTTACATTTTTTGGAAGCCCTTCTCTGGAGTGATTCCTGGTTACCCATTTCAGGTGATATAAAGTGAGCCTAGAAACAAGCAATAAATGAGTTAGATTAAATCTGAGATTATTTAAAATCAAACATTTGCATCGTGAACTTCTTAACAATAAAAAATGTGTATATATATATACACACAAAACACATGTTTACTATACACAAATATGTATGATCAAACATCCTTACCATGTCCATTTTCAGAAACCGTTAAGCTGTGCATATTCTTGTAGCTTTCTGCACGTATATTTTGAAGATATTATATATTTTTTGAAAGACAAAACACACCATAATTAGCTTTAAATAAAGTACAAGTTTAAGGCCATAAAAGGCTTTAATATAAACCTGTAGATGTATGGAGTTTTGAACTGTTAGAAGGAGATTCATTTCCCGTGTAAGTTAACTCACTATTTATTTATATTGAAAGCTTATGTTTCATCCATAGACGTGATGTTCATAAGCTTGTTTTCTTTTATTTTCTATAAAATTACAATTGTTTAATTGGTTTAAAGATAAAGTACTTGCATTAGTGGAGATACTGAAATAAAAATTTCCTTAATGAGCAGGCTTTCATATGGCAATAGATATGTGTACTTACATCTTCATGCAAAGAAAAATAAAATTTATCTGTATAATACATTAAACACTAATTCCTCAGTTTGCAAAATCTGTGACAAAGTCCGCATGCAAGATTCTTTCCTTTATACATTATCTGTTGATAAAAGCTAGTTAAGTGATAGGAATCTGTAGGAATAGACAATGAAGTCACCGTGAAGGATATGGCGCACAACATATGAAGGTCCATGAACATCATCAGCAGCTTTGCAAACATTGCTTAACCAACAACCACTTAAGATAAATCATCAGTTTCAAGTGCACTGGTATGAAAATCTGTTAAAGATGAGCTTTTGTTTCCCAGAACACACTTCTAATGGCTAGTTTCTACAAATGCCCTCCCAAGTTTCAGTATCCTAGCAGGTCTTAGCTTATCTTATCTAGCATGTCTTGAGACATTTTCCCTTCTTTAGATTTTCCTTATGATCAAATGTTACGCGAAGGTTCTGATGTTCATGCTCTTCCTGAAGAAAGAGAGCAGCATTATTTATCTTCCAAAATGCAACCAGTCTTCTCGTTGAAAATAAATGTCAAAAAAGCTGATTTTTGCTTATTATCAGTGTTAGTATTTATATTCTTTCTGGGTGATTATTTGGTACAGTATGAGACACAGTATTCTGAAGATGTTTAGTGTTATACAAAATTACTTCATATAGGGCATCTGCAAAAGGTAGCTACAGTCTCTGGACCCTTCCATATTGATCCCAGTCATGACTTTTAACTTCAGATTACCTTTAAATTAAGTAGGTGTTTCTTGGGAACAGGTTCAAATAATATTGTAAATGCGTGTAATTACTGTGCGTATATTTTACTTGTATAACGTTTTGTTTGTGAGTAATAAACGTATTTTTATATGTTTAATTGATTTACTATTTTGTTGTACTGCAATTCTGTGTAAATGCATGTAGAAATGTGTAAATAGCGTGAGCAGAACCGAAGGTGCAGCCTTTTAACGGCAAAACAGGTTTTAGCGTCATTTAAAGACGTCTTCCCAAATTTTGCAATATCTCGGAAGCTTCGGCAAATAAATTTTGGAAAACCTACGAGTAGAAGGAACGATTTTCTCAAAACATTTTTCGTTTCCCTTTTGTCCTTTTTTTGATGAAAGTTTAAATAGAGCGGCCGTAAGCAGTTCCGAGTGCAGGTGAAAGTCATTTTATGAGCTTGAAGTTCAGACTTCTGTTGAGTTTTCAATTTAATAACAGTGTTGCAATTGATTTTATGTTTATGACAAACATAAAATATAATTAATAAACTTTATCTTCTTTTTTATACGTAAAATGAACGTATAAAAAAACGTATTTTTAATAAGTAAATACGTATTACGTAATAGGTAAATACGTATTTTTATACTTCTTTTTTAAATATATATAATGGCACCAAATAAATTTTAAAATCAAAAATCTTTACAATTTAGTTGTTTATTATATTAATGATTTTTAATTAATTTGTCCATCAGCCTATTTCAGTGTCATAGCGATTCTTGGGGGTCTACGTGTTATGGTCGAGAACGATGCACAAACCTGTGGTATTTCCCCTTCAGTAGTCATTACAGCAGCACTGACGCTTTCCCTAAGCAAAAATAGTATTCAAAATGGATGATAGACCACTAATATACGGAAAGTGTTTACACATTTTCGAACGATTTTGGACTCATTTAACTAATGTTTAAAATATAAAGAGTATTTTTTTAGATAGTCGATCTGATAATTTTGTTTCAGGGCTATAAGTTTGCATTGTGATTTCCACAATAGAAGGTCTTTTCGTAAAATTTATAGGAGCACTGATTTTCAGTGCTTGCCAGAGTCGATCAATCATGGTGGGTTTGTGCTTAAAAAGAGCTCTTTTCAAGAGACCAAAGGCACAATAACCCATAAATGAAAAAAATCAATCCTCCATTCAAGGAATGCAATGGTACTTTTCAAAGTATGATTAGCTGCATAGTCTAGATGAAGTTTCACTCATTTAAAGTCATTGGGGTGAACAAATGAAATTTCTTCTGTAAATACCAGTCATAAAACCTTCTTTTGATAATACGTTGAGTTGAATTTTACATTTCATTCCACTCTTCTTATTTTTTATTTTCTCACTCTAAGAGAATCCTGGTACAAACATAAGACTTTTACTGAAACTTTCTTTGCATTGATGGAACCACGTTTGTACATTTATTCACTTCATATTCGATAATAAATAGTTTTCTTTTTTTTGTTGCAGTCATTTAGGTAAACCCATGCTTCATCATGGGTCATAATGTATTTATTTATCTTCTGCTCATACAGGGTTCTGCAAATTCTTCTGAGTTGAGTAACATACCTCAGCAAAAGCTGGCGAACTTTATGTTCTTTACCTTTGAAATTAACTTCTACGTCAGGAGAGTTTTTCTTATTACCTACTATTTAATTTTAGTTGCATTTGAAATTGTACGTACCTTTTTCGGGTATTCGTTTGGAGTCTTCTTTTCATGTAGAAGTAATGACTGGTGCTTTTCCCCTTTTCTATTAATAAACGTTGCTTACGTTTTACGTAGAAATTTTAACACCATACATTTCATAACATTTTTGAATTATTGAATAGAAATATTTCTCTTCGGAAAGCGCAAAAACATATCTTTCAATCCACAGCTGGTTTACATGCGACATTTTGAAAGAAGAATCAATTTAAAAGTAGCAGACTATATTCCTTATTTCAAATAATAAGTTGTTGCCAAAAGCTTTCATTCCAAAACATTTGCTTTTTTAATATTCTTTATCGAAATTGTTCTAAAAATGTATAAATACCCTCTGTAAATTTTAAAGTTAGGCATAAAGGTAACCTTAGTCTGGCATAGGCTCTGAATAAAATTTGGAAAAAAATTCTTGCTCCTGAAAAAGGGAGATCTGCCCCCGAAATTGATAAAGTTTTATTCAAAAACCTATGCCAAGTTAAGGTTGCTTTCTTTCATTACTAGCAGCGGAGAGGCATATATAAAAACAAAATCTATATCATATCCCTAAAGGAGTAAGTTATATTTTGTTAGATCAGGAAGAGTAGAGGAAGGCCATGCTAGAAAATGTATGCACAGGACTCTCGCTTGGATATGTTATCAGACCAAAGGGGCACACATTTGCAATGACTAAGAAAAAAGTGGCCAATTTCTGGTTATTTTCATATATATATATATAATGAGTGATATATATGTAAGATAAAAATACGTAAATCAGCTTTATAATTTAATTTATCAATAGCGTCTTAATTCCTCATTTTTAATTTGGGTGTTTCATCCCTATTCTAAAAGTAGTAATAACGTTTCTGGACTGTGTCACTTCTAGATTAATGACTTCGTAACGCTCATGACGTAGCTATTCGGAACCCGAACTCAAAATTTCGAGAACTGAAACCTTTCTCTTAGAAAGCAACCTAAACCAAAATCATCTCTTGGTGAGCCTCGATATTGGAAAACTGCGCACTTTAGCTTCTACCTCTGTTGGCACTTGGATGCTATTTCACACTGCTCTCTTCCTATTACAACGGTATCAAATATATAAATGTTTTTGAATAAGCAAGATTAGCGTGTAAGTAAATGGTGGTAGCAAATGTCAATTGAAATAAAGCAGAATATTTAATATTACTCATCTGCCAAATTTTATCATCAATATGGATGTACGTTCTACACCACCAACATTATAAAGCCTTTTTCTGTTATCATTATGTACATATATATATAATATTTTAAAAATTACAGTGTTTTGAAATTCCAATTAATCATTCGCAATAAACCTTCGTTTTTATTTGCTGTGGTCAGAACATTAGTTTTCCCAGTATTCACAGAAAAAAAGCTGAAATATCTCTTTATCGAAACTAGGCAAACTCTACTCAACAAAGAATTGGAGAATTTCCTTAGCACGCGCTGCTTGTAAGACTTGTGTTTGTAGATGATGGAGATTAACTCATTTAGCTGAATGTCACGTATTTTTCTAGTCAATAAATCTTAGCAGGCACATAGTACTTCGTAATCCTTCTCACTTGCTCTTGTTTTGTTAATTTTTCCCAATCATTCTTAGTTAATACCAATTCCCTTCAACTTTATAACAAAACTGTTAGCATTCTAAACTACGTTTATACAAATAAATGATGTTCTGTTAACGTATTTAAACTTAAGAATAAATCTTAAGAATACCATATTTGTTGAATTAAGAATAAATAATAATACCATATTTGCTGAGATATCATTGTTACCTTACCAAATATTTAATGTGTTGTGCGATCTTCTAAATGTTTTGGTGTTGTCTGTAGGTAATTGTACGTTGTATATTAAGTATTTTAACTATTTCGGACAATTTTATTAGCACTAATTAACTTTATAACGGGGGATAAAATTTACATGAAAAAATAACTTAAAAATTTTTCAAGTGCTTTAAAATTATAGTTCTTTTGCCATTATTCTTTTTTTTAGCTTAAGTTATGGAATTTGAGCCTTTTAAGAGGAGACTGCATGCATGTGGGAAAGAACTAAAGAGCTTAAAACTTATATTCTAAAAGCGTTGTCAATTCTAGCACTATCTAAAAAACGTCGAAACAATTCAGAGAAAATCAAAATGCTATGTTAAGTATAATAAAGGAAAGCCTCTATGCGCGAATTTACGTCGTTTTATTTATTTTTGAGTCAGTTATAAATGTAATTTTAACCAAGATATTCTCGAAATAATATATTTCAAAACTTTAACAGCTATGAATATAGTTTTCAAAAGACGTTATGTACTTCTCATAAAAGTCAAAATTGTCAAACGCGTAGATGTTCTTATATAATCTTATTAATAAGAATATGAATGATCTATATTTTAGTGATGACTAAATTTAAGCAGGTTTGTGAGTTATTTATTTGATAATATAAAAAATAAATCAAAAATTTAACTTGAATAGTAGAATTTTTTCATAAAACTCCTATACGATTTTATGTCTGCATGAATCTTAACAAAGCTACATGAAAAGTGTATTTATCACGACCTAATATTACTATAGTTTCCTTATTCGAGAAAGTTGGTAAAAGTTTAAAATCATTAAGCTTATTTCGGAGCGAAAATTGTAAAAATCCAATTACACCATGAAGCCACACGGTTAGGAGAAAATTCCTTGCATTCTTCTCCACTTTAAGGGCAACTGAGGAGGAGAGAACTCATTGATCAGATCCATATGGTAGTGATTTATTTTCCATCACATTTAGTTCGAGAGCCATTTTTATAGCCATTAGGCGTACTTGAAAGCAGGAAACACGAAAAATCAACAATGCCCTCATCGAGATTCGAACACCAGTCCTCCCGAGTCGATATGGAAGGAGAAAACTTTCTCTAAATAGAGTACTATAGAAAATCACAAGCATGATGAGCAGTTGACAACATTAAAAGATGAGGTTATATGATGTGAACTAACTCAGAAAGTCCATTTAGTTTCATGCTTTGTAACCTCAGTTGTTCCATTTCCTGAACATAATTGCTTGCAAACTGATGCATTTCTTCAGGAGGTGAATCATATAGTTGTAACACTCAGCAAACAAGACGATGCTGTTCATTGAACCCTAGTATTACTATGGTTCTAATTATGGTTGTTTTCATCAGCAAATAATTGAAATCGCTTTTATGACTCACTCGTTATGATCCTAAGAAGAAGAAACTAGAGTGTATCCTAGTTCCATAATCTCGGAATGAAATTTTTAATTATTGACTGGACAGCTGGTCCACTATAGGTACAGTGTGAATATCAACCTGAATGGTCTACTCAATGATCTAGTTTTGTAGTAAAATACATTGGCCATTCAGTATATTACATTAATAATGGCATTCAGTATATTACATTAATACAACGCATTAACCATACAATCCAAATACAATACTTATTCAATACATATTAATATTGCAAATCAATATGCTAATTGCGCAGTATAGGACATTAACTTAAGAGTATAATATGTCAGTTATGCAATACAATACATTAATTTTATAGCACAAAACATTAATCTTGATATAATACATTAAATGTGCAACATGTAAATGTTATGCCGCTCACTGTGGTAAGCATCGATGAATGTTATTCAAGGTCAAGGTTTTCAGTCAAAGATATAAATACTTGTGAGCCACTGGGCATAGTTGGCTGCACATTTTAACATTATTGAAGAAATCTTTACTTTGGCATTTGCATTTCCGACTGTATTATTAGCCCATGCAGCCCAGTCCTAGTTTCATCTTCTCGGAAAGAATCAGAGCATATTCTAGTTTCTCTTAGTATTAAATTCATCAGCAGCCGAACAGTGAAACCTTTGATCAACTGATAGTTTGACTCCGGTTCAGATCCCGGCAAACGAGCTTGGAAGAAGAAGTTTTGAAGATTTTACCTACATGCAACGTGAATACGAGCCAGTTTCCTTTAAGAACCCTCCACGAAGACATCCCTTCCGTAGGCAGATAACTCTGAAGTGTTTTCTATAATCTAAATAATTCCAATTCAATCTCTTTTAATACAATATAGAGACAGATATGAGAGAATTAATTAAACTCATGGAGAGATGATTATGAAATTTCATAGGCAGAGTGGTCAGCCTTTAATCTTTAGCATCTGGTAGTCTTCTCCCTTCTCTTTAAGATATTACACTAAACAGAGGAGTTTTTGTGAGAAAGAAACGCTAACGTGATGAATATTTTGATGCTTTCCTTGGAAAACATACAGGAAAGTCAGGCAGATATAAAGCAAAGTCAAGGTATGGGGTATAGAATGAAGATGTGCTTTGCATTCAGTTGAACATAGACTCCATTCTTTGTGTTTAGGACATATTGCCCTTTTACTATAGCAATATCACAATAACATTAGCTATGAAACTTCCTTGGAAGCCTTCTTTTTCTATTTAAAACTCCTTTTTTTCTCAATATCAAGGATTATATTAGATTTATATACTTTTTAGATTTGAACAATTTAATTTTTTTGAATATAAATAAAATTTCTCTCGGTATAAATGGAAAGAGGTTTTCATAGAAACAAATGAATTTCACTTGTTGGGAGTTCTGATATAAGTAACGTATTGCAACTCACATAGAATATGAAAAAGAAAAATAGCAAACTTAGTTACATATCGCAAAGCTCTGAAACTTGGTAGAAAGAGAACATAAAAGTTTTCGCTCTTGATTCATAAATGATCCAAGGCACGGAGAGAGTATTTCTTTTGTAACATACGTATACTAAATCTTTTTAAGTTAAGGCACCACTTACGCTTTACTACATATTTCAAAAGGCTGAATTGCAAAGTACAGCGTAAGTTCTTCATCTCTAAACATTTAAGATAAGTTGCTCGCCTCAAGGAAGGAAAAACCTCTTCCTCTCTTTTTCATTTTCAAGGCATATTTATGTCAAAATATGCTTCATTTCGAATCTTAAGCGTTCTGACAGTCATCGTCTCGAATTTGATAAAAAAATGTCTTTACACTTTTATACGATTACTATATTTAAAAAGCTGTTTATATATATATATATATTAACGGCATTATATGTAGTCTAAAATATGAGCTTTTTTGAAAGATATCATTATTGCTATGGGTAGAATGGTTGCATTTGTTTGCCTGTCTCTTTGAAAATAAGATATAATAAGATAAATTACATAAGTATGTAGAGTTTAAAGTGTTTTAGCAGTCATCAAAAGTGTATAAACTATTGATAGACGTTAAGCGAATTATCGCTAAGTTTAAAATAACAACTCAAACTTTGGAAGGGTGTAAAAAACCATTTATTTAAAACTAAGAAGAACAGGAGGCACTCTTTGTGCTCACAACTCAGCCACAACTCTTGCCCAGATAACTTACACAAAAAATAAGTCAAATATAAAATTTAAATTCAAATAAACTAGTACCCGAAGACTACACATCAGTTTAACGCGAAGTTGTCTCAAAACTTAACCGGCGTGCAATTCAGCTATCGGCAATTATAAAGCAAGGCCGAAGACATGAACTCTTATCTAAGGTAGAAACCTCGTAACGGGGCCACGAGAGAAAGAACACGCTCTCTCTAAATTTAACCTCACCTTAAATGCACGTGAACTAAATTTGCACTCTGACGGAAAAACGGAAAGGAAGAAGTCACAGTAGCGATCCAAAACATAAAATAATTTATTTGCGTACCTCTATGAAAACACGGTATTAATAAAGAAATCTCAAGTTTCAACATGCATGAAGAGGTAAAGTTGATAATTTAGATCCGAATGTTAAATTTCTTTTAATTAAATGTCTGTAGAGTCATAAGTTTTTTTTGAAGCAGGAGATGTGAAAAATGTGCAATATTCCCGCTGGGACGCGAACCCTGGACCTGAAAGTATAGTTCCAATTACACCACGAAGGCATGCTGGGAGCAGGGAGAATATGACTTATATACTTCCTTATATACTGGTGATTAAAAGACCCAGTCGCCAAGTCCTGGGGGTGACGAATCATTGTCCGCCACCTTTTAGTTTGGGCGTCATTGTAGAGTCATTAGGATTTTTTGTAGTAGGATTACATGAAAAATGAACAGTGCATTCGTCGGTCTCGAACCTGGACCTCTAGAATACGCGCCAAATGTGCTACCGTTAAACCACGAGGGCATGCTGGAAGGAGGGAGAAAATGTTTTATAAGTCTAATAATTACTCTCTATAAGTTTACGCTAAAAATTATATAAAAGTTAATTAGAATTTCTTTCTTAATTAAAACAACCATAAATATTTCATAATACAGTAGAACTCTGTAAAAATGAAATATCTAATTAACCGAAACATGTCTTATTACGTTCTCTAATCACCTTTTCCATAAGATTTGCCTCGGATATTGTACTAACAGCGTAGAAAATTAACTCAAGGGATATATTTATATTACATTCTTCTACAAACAGTTCGGGTTCTTGCGGGTTAAGCTAATGCAAAGAAAAATTTATGTTTAAGAATTGTATGTAATCTACAAAACTTAATTCCAAACTCGTGCAATACTTCATACTTAGCGATGGGGAATTTAGTGTGGCTTATTGAAACTTAAGAGAGAATTTTAAATATTTTTGAGCTATCACTGAGCTATAGAACTTAATTACATTCTGATAAAATTTTGTGAGTAAAACTACAACAGATATAATCTGATTTGAATTTTACGTATTTCTGCAGGCTGTTTTTAAACGCCACATATAGAATCATATATTCACACAGACAGCTATCATTGATAAATATTCAAAGTCGGTTTGGAAAAAGATTGAAAGCTGACTTCCACCAGAATCTCGAATTCAAAAAATACGTCACGAATAATACATTTCTACGCAGATACATTTTTTTAGAAGCGTAGAGAGAAAAATTTAGGAAATATATCTCAATGCTCTCTTACATCTTGAAGGCTACTTATTCCTCTTACGCCTCCGGAGACATAAATTCAACAGTTAGAATACATAAATTTACTTTTCCTCATGTTTCAGAGGAATACCCACTATTCCCGATATTTCCCAATGAAATATACTTATTTTTTTCTCCTCCTCTAGAGCTTACCTGCAGCTAGAAATAGAGAAATGCGTTACTTCATCTTAAGTTTGTGTTGAGAGGACACGTATTTTTATTTCTGTTACAGCTATATGCCTGCGAAAATGTAGCAGAATGTAGAGTTCTTCATACATATATTGGATTTCATAGAACAGATTCAAAAAAAAAATAGTAGGTATAGTCTAGTATCGTAAGAATTCTTAAAAATTATCATTTATTTGCCATTGATTTCATATAAACAATACATCTTGATATAAAAAACGAGCTTTTCTTCCCTTCCTTGAGAGCAAATGAGTTTATGTCAGCCATTTATTTGCAAATCATTCAGAATAAGGTCAATGAATATTTCTAAGACATGTGCATAAATGAACATATTCAAAATCATTCCTGTTTGGGGAAAAACATTTTATTTATTCATCTTATTTACAGCTCCCAACCTATATACATAGGTCAGGGAGGTAATATTTTGGTCCAAAAATTCGATAGTGAGTATTTCAGTGAGTAAGCACGAATTAGGCCCCCTACAATGCACTTTTACTATTTTTACGATGATGTCTATGCGTCTGTATGTGTGTTACGACTTTTTCTTCCACGATAACTCTTGCAAGTCACTTACAAAGATTTCTTTTTTTTTTTCGTATTTAAGCTTTCTGTATTCATATAAAGAACTGATTAGATTTTGAGTAAAACTAAACAACTGGTGGCATTTCACTTGAAGCCCATAACAGTTTTTAATGAAAAGTTATATTAAAATATAATCCAAAACTTTCCAAATGAAAAGTTATTAAAATATAATCCAAAACTTTCCATGTTTAGTTTATAAGTCTTAACAACATATTAGTTGGCTTAAACTGCTAAACCGGAAGTGATATTTTATCTGAAACCTTTTCGAGAAAAAGTGTATTATGAATGATTCAAAATTTCTTAAATTTGATATTTAAAATATGTATGTGATTCAGAACAACATGTTGTATTTATAAATATTAAATGTACGCTTGCAATTATACCAAATGCAACAACAATAAGCTCATTATGAAGATAAGTTCCCGTTATGAAGCAATTAAATGTGTTAGCCTCAGTTATCAATCGTGTGTCCGTTTCACACTTGCGTCGAGTTACTTTTCAAATAAAAGCCTGCTGCCACTAGATGTCATTGCTATATTTTTTTTAAATAATAATGTAGCAAAAATAGTACAGCGAATACAAAAACAAGTAAGGAAACACGTAAAACTCTACTAAGAATTCTAAACATATGCTGCTTTTAATGATTTTTTGTTAATTTTATATGACGTAAGTACACAGAAAGTTATATTTAATAAATAAAGCTAAAAGGACAAATAAAGAAGTTATCATTTTATTAAAAAACCGAAAATTGATATCATGAATAGAGAAAAGACTGGAAAAATTGTATGGCAACGTTTAACACTCTGTCAGAAATTCTAAAGATATGCTGCTTTTAAAAGTTCTGTGCTTGTTAAAAGTCATTTATTTGTAAATCCGAAACATTATGTGGCCAGATGATAGATCGATGAGGTATTTTCTAACCAAAGCATTAGAACAGATGTGTGCATGAGCATGTATATTTATCATTACCAACCGTATGGGAGAGTAGAATAATAGAAAACGAGTTTTGTTTTTAATTAAAATTGAGCCATAAAGCTTGTAAACGTATTAGATTTATTTACAAACGATCAACTAATTCCATATTTTAAATAGCAATGAGCTTTAAATAAAGTATCACTTGATACTTTATTTAAAGCTCGTTGTTATTTAAAACATGAAATTGGCTAGAGGTCGTGTACTGGCCACATCGGATTTTTTCTTTCAAAATGCGAATTCATGTTATATAAAAATAAAATATGTAAAGAGATGAATGCGACTTAAGATGTGCTCCGCTAAAATGAAATCGAATGCCATAACGTTCATGCTTTTGTGCATTTAGGAACGAAGGCTAGTAAGCACAGCAGGGTTCTCGTGCAATAAATATGATGCAGCTAATCGCAGCACGTTGGTTCTCAAAATGAGCAAACTGGGGACATACATTTGAAATAAAGACGTGCACTTTAAAGTTTCCCTTAATGGGGTAGAAAACTGTGTGCATTTTTGGAAATGAGCTCTTTTCTAATATTAACTGAATCCTATATTTGCTTATACATGTCATCTATAAATATATGTAATAAAATTCTTGATGATTGTATAGCTATAATGTATTATGTAAAAAGAGCTGGAGCTGACATAGAAGATGAAGCTGAATACTTAGTGCTTTCTTCTTCCAATAAATACCTAATCGTGGATAAAGAGATGATCATCTTTATTTAAGCAAAATTTCCATATTGAAATAATATAAGATCCGAGAAATTTAAACCCGCTGTTCGATAATTTCAAGCGGAAGTTTCGCATGCTTATAGCACATGCTTATAACATTCTTGAAAGAGAAGCTGCAGACAACATATTCAAGAAGCAAAGGCAAGCGAAAGCGGAGCGTATAGATTAAGATTTGATAATCAATCAGAAACAATGAAAGTATGGTTTTACTTTTATTTTTATGCATTAATTAAGGTTTTGGTTTCGAAATTTTAATATTATTATCTACTAAAAGACTTGTTTCCTTATGTAAATACATGCAACATGAGTTTAATGCAAGAATCGTATGACATGGCTTAGTTTGAAATGACTCACTAGAGATTTATTATAAGTATGTTACAGTTTTTAGCGCAATAAAGTGAAATAAACAACTTGAAAATGACACTTAGGGCCTATTACAAATTAAAGTTAGAATTTTATTTTACATATTCTTTATATTATGCATTTACGTTACATTGTTATGAATTTTGTAAATATGCAAACAATTATAGTGAAATTACATGTAAAATCGTAGTATCTCTTGTATAATGTAGCATGAAATAACTCCAGAGAGCAAATATTCGCAGGAAAAATAAGTTTGTAAGGGTAGATCCATTTAATATTGAGGTAAATAGCTATCTCGCCTAGTGAGATAGCGCCAAGGTGGAGATAATTTTGGTGACAAATTTTTGTCTTCAAATTGGGCGAGAAATCATCAAAACTTGGCAACCATTTTCGTCCATTCCCTGTGTAACTGTAACTGGTCTGATCTCTATATGCAACTGTGGTCACTTCTGTCCACGTTGTCCGCTTCTGTGGACGTGGGTTCGAATCCCACTCCTGACACCGAAATTTGTTGCGTGCGTACGGGTTCGTAATGGATTGAAGGCTCACAGAATCAGTGATTGCTTGATAAAATTTATATTCCCAAAAGAACACTTTACAGTACTAGAACTTGTCACAAACATACCCGTACAACTCTTCTCAGCATCAAAGGTCACAATCAGTAGTTCCACTTCAAACTACTAAGAGCGTGAAACACAACACAAAGCAAAGCACATATAAAAACCGAAGCTCGCCCCGAGATCTCCTAGTGTTTCGGATTAAAAACTGATGCTCTCTCCGGTTTTATATAGTTTTTCCCCGGCCGCCTAGAAATTGCCAGTATCTTCGATTTCTCGAAACTGCTAGAAGGCATATACAGTTATATATAGGGTCGGATACATTTATAGTTACATACAGAAATCAGGCCAGTTATAGCTATGCAGGGATAGGACCAAAATATCAATAAATTTGGCGACTTTTGAATAGTTCGCGTCAAATTTGGCAACAAAAATTACTCCCCCAAACCATCGCGAGCTGGCGCTAAATGTTAAATGGACCTGCCCCTGTGATCTTACTTTTTCCCACGGAACTTAGCTCTCTTGGGGCATTTCCTGTTACATTATACAATAGGTGCTATGATTTTATATATAATTTCTTTAACATTACTTACATACATACAAAATTCGTAACAATATATAATTAAAATACAAGGGTAAATTTTTGTTATGATTATATAAAGAATTAGATTTGCAAATGCATATCGGTATGTTTGCCTGAATGCACCATAGCAGTTGAAGAACTCTTATAAATATCAAACCTAATTTTTTGTATATATCCGTCATTAAAACGACTTTCTGTGTTTCTGTGTCTTCTCTGTGTTTTTCGTACTTACTGCGTTTTCGCGTTTACGTTCTGCTTTCCACTACTCACTCACCCTGTATTACGAAAACTTTGCTTTTGCTATGTTGTATTCCCGCTTAAGATTGTGACGATAGTTTTGTACATCTTGTGTACGATTGTACTAAAAGGTAAAAATGATCAAAGAGAGCTTGGCTTAAATTAAAAATGCTTTACCTGAATATCGACTTTCTTTGTTTATTACAAGTAGTATTTTGAGTTGACAGGAAGTTTAATTTCTTCAGATATCGAAGTTATATCTTAGAAGTACTGCTAGCTGTTTATCATACGAATAGACTAGTTCTTGGAGTTGGGATTAAAGAACTCTCTGTATTTATTTAATATTCCACCGAGGAAATGCACATTTTTCCTACTCAACCATAGACTGCGGTTGGTGAAAACTCATTTGCTATGCGGAAAATTCTTTTGTTATTTAAATGTTTTCTCTGAGATGTAAAATTTCATATTCATTTTGTTTCCTGGCGGGAAATATATTTAATTACAATATTCACATCGGGAATGTCTCCGCCGTAGCTAATTAAAGTAAACGGAGATTGAATTTTAGTCTCAAATAACTTACCTAAGTATCGTATTAATTATTAACATTTTTATATCAAAGTGGAAAGCAGGATTTTAACTATTCATCAGGCATTATTTTAAACGGCACTTCTCTCTAACCACTTGAATGCTCAAGGATTTCAAATTTTTTTCCTTGCCCTGCTTTGGCAACCAGCGTTGAATTTATAATAGCTTTAGAATGCACACTTCTGTTGTTTTGTTTTTACATCTCATGTGAATGTATTTATAATCTCATTTATTATCTACACATATAAAATTTTATGGTTGTTATATTTTTCTAATTTACTCTACATTTAAGATAAAAAGCTATTTCTTCCTTTTATTAACCTGAGTTTCTGTAACTTCCATGTAATGAAACATAAACGAAAAGCATTTTCCAGTGACTATCATAATTCAAGGTATTATTAAAATTTCTGTAGATCAGAAATTTCTGCGAAATTGTTTATAGCTTGCTGGAGGTTATGTAATTGAAGAGAAACATAATTTCAAATAATATTCTGCATGAAAAGTTCGGAGTAAAATTTTTTTAAATAATTAAAAATTTATATTTAAAGCCTTGCATAATAAAAATGACAGACAGATGCTTCGCCCATGGAATTTCAGTAACTGTTAATCACAGTAATGGAAATGAATGGCAGTGAGCTTAAAGAAGTTTACAGGAATGTTATATCGAAGGACTTGAGCGTCTGCTCAAAAATTTAACACCCTTTCGCAAATTTTCAGACTAATTGCACGTTATTTTCCAATTTTTGCATTTTCCTATAATGAACTTTATAATGTCTCTATTCAAAATATCCTAATCCAAAGAAAATTTTATTTAACTATACGTTTAGTTTAACTATTGTATCTCTAACCACTTGGATATTATCAACATGAATTTAACTTCTAGCGATTCATTGTTTACACTTTTAATAAAGTTACAGTAGTGGTGGCATCAATTAATGCAAGTTCGGAGCACCGTAGTTTCCGTCCGAGAGTGTCGAGACGCGAGCTTTTAGATTCGTAAGAAAATATTTTAGCAACTGGAACAAAAGCATGCTCCGAGTTTGGACCTTGATTATGTTGTGTCTTATCTGAAAGAAAGCGAAATCGCTAGCTAGATGGATCACTGATATATTCAATCACTAATTTATTCAATTTAGATATATTGAATGCTGGAGAATACGTTAAATACATGCAAAGACACATGCGGTAGGAAAGGATAACCCATTTGCTAGAGATGAGAAGGAGAAAAAGCGAGAATCTATCTTCATCATTGAGATTATTATGACTGAGAAGGAAAACGTTTTTTCTGGGATCTGTCTGTCTGAGATAAAGTGTGATTGCTCACAGATGATGCAATTAATTGAGATTCCTTTTATTTCATTCTACGTTAAGATATTGAAAGATTTAAATTATAACTAGGCTACTTAAAAATTTTTATAATTTGACCTTTTACGGTTCCTTAATTATGTTCCAAATATTTCAACAATGACAGTTCCACTCTTAATGCTTAGAATGGAGACAGATTGTGTGGGTTAAAAGTTCCGTTTACGAAATAATATGTCTGTTCTATTGACTTCTAAATGACCGCTTAATTAACAGAGATTGTGATTACAAAGGTTTAAATTTCAACATCTGGTTCACTCTGAACAGTCTTTGTTGAATTTCTCTGACAACTCGCTCAAGAGATATTACTAAACTGTAACTCTCGTTCTTTACAATTTCTGGACTCCATGCAATTTTCTGGACTTCATGCAATTTAAAAGTCCAAAACATCGCATATCTAGTTAATGTTCTATTTGTTTTAAGCGCTTCTGTTAACTTCTACATTCTGAAAAATATATGAAAACAAAAGTTAATTTAAATGAAAGAAGCCTTTCGAAAAATAAGTTAAAAGCTTTGATATTTATAAGGACAGAAAGCAGTATAGAACAAAATATGAAAAAGTGACAAACTTTTTTAAAAATATAACCAGCAAAATTTAGCTTTATAATTATGATTTTCAAATTATATTTTTTGCTGAATGATTAAGTACGTTCATCGCCATTAAAAAGTTTCATACATGTCTGGGTTCGTTGGGTTACATTGATAAAAAAATGACAATAATTAAATTATAGTTAACACTCAGACTAATAAGTCTTTAATAAGATCGTAATTAAAACATTGATAAAGCTCACCATAGAAGGAAGTAGTATAATTCATCTTTATTGAATAAATTAGTTTAGACTTTATCTAGATCATTTTCCAAAACTTCAGAAATTAGTAAAAATTAGGCTATAGAAATAATTAAAAAATTAGCTATATATGTAGTGGTTACGCGAACCTTATTCATCATGTTAAGATATTGCTAAGTAATTAAGCTTTCTGTTTTATTAAAAATGGAATTTACTATCGTCCTTTTCCTGTGCATTGAATAGGAGAAAGAATTAAACCAATTTATGCACCAAAACCATTTGAATTTTTCATTAATACTTAAGGAAGGAAAATATGAATTGCTGTACCATAGCAAAGACATTCTGAATAATTGCAACGAGTTATTTTGTTTTAAAAAACTTTGCTCAGATTCATTCGGCTCGTTAACTTATAAGAGAGGTACAAGAAATTTGTTTTGAATATTTTTATGAAAACCTGAAACTAATGGAAAATTATGTTAATTATAATTATAAAAATGTTTCCTTTTGATTTAAAGTACATTTTTTCATCATAAGCAATTAATTTTAATATGTAATTAATTTTTTACAATGTAAAATATTCTACGATGTATATGACAAGAAGGAAGATTTTGAACAATTTGAAACTATATTTTGTGAGCCATTTAAAAACATATTTTAAAACTTTTGATAAGAAAATATAAAATTAAGTGTATAGAAAATCCTTATACAGGGAAGCCAGAATAAAACTGGCCAGGAAAAATGTTTTTCTAATTTCGGGTAAACGCACTCTTAACAGCAAAGAAATCACTAGAAATTGAAACAGACTTTGTTCATAAGCTGAATGCAAAACAAAATGCTGCAACAATGCGTGCTCAGTTGAATTTTAAACGAAGCCCAATTCCTGAAAAACGTGTGCTGAATGTTTGTGCAAGTGTTTAAGAATGGAAGTGTATTGACAAAGTATTGAGAAGAATATGCATTAGAAGCTTAGAGATGAAATAGCACACAGTGGGCTCTGTGGTGAAGAGCAGTTCTTATTTTCATTAGCAATGATAAATTTAGAGTCAGAATTGTACACATTTTATGGACCAGGTTTATTTTATCCACTCTAGCATCTAAATTATTAATTAAATATTTTCAGAAAGGATTCGTTAAATATTTTAGATAGTAATAAAATATACTGAAAATTAATTTGTTTAGATTCTACAGCTGTAGTTACCCTCTCTGAAATTAAAATATAATCTTAAAAGTTACATAAATTTCGAGTGAATAAACTACATTATTTCAGTCTTTATAATTTTTAAGCAGAAATATATCTGTTCTTATTTTTAGTGTAGAAGGATTAAATAGCAAATTAACAAAATATTTCTCTTTCAGCATCAGCTTTATAAAAAACTATAAATACCTGTAGGTTTTAGTTGCTTATGAACAAAGGAAAAGGTTTTATTTTTTATTAACTACGTAAATTAACAGCATTTTCTGTAGTTTTGTAACTGCAGTTCGTCAGCTATGTAATCTATTCCACGACATAACGGGTTTTATAAACATAATTTCTGAACATTTCATTTATTATGAAAACACCATAAATATTGTGAAATAAAAATAGTCAATAAAAATAATCTATAACATGAAAGTTTATGATCAATAATATCATAACTGAATCAGTTAATTCTTTTCAAGTAGTTATTTCAGCGACATATTGTCTCTCAACATCAAAGAAATTATGAAAAGACTCTCTTACCTATCTTGTAGCGTGAAACAGACAGCATTCGGGTATGAATACTTATTTCCTTGTGAATTGAGGAAAATTTGCTACGTCATTTTTCTACGTTTACTGAATTCTACGTCATCGGAATTATTAACATTTCACAATTGATTTCTGAAGTAAAACTTATTAACCTTTAAACAATATTTGCTGCTTCATATATTTTGTAAATTCACAGGACGCATTTATGTATTCCCTGCAGAACTAGCTTCAAGGACGCATAGTTTACAAAACAGTATTTTGGGGCATTGCGGAAAAGAAAACAATATTTTATTTATTAACATTTCCGTTTCGTTACCCGTTGTCCTAAATATAAACAGCTAGAACTTTACAACATGTTGCTCACAAAATATTCAATTTTTTCCTCACATTAAGAGTACCAGTTTCTGTAATTCTTTCAGTGAACATATTTTTCAGCCTATTAAGATATAGAGAGGTAGACACAAATATTTCCAGTGCAATATATAAATCTATTCTGAAAAAATCCAGTTTTTCCGTACTGATTTCGTTCAAAATCGACGATCATTCATGCTGTTTCATCTATTATGATAAAGCAGATGAGGATTGTCTGACGAAAAGGAGAGATGCCTTAGTAAAGGTTATTCTGAGGAAGAATGCTTAGTATTCATGAAAAGAAAAGACAGGAATATAATAGCTTCCTAACACACTAAATAGAAGTAATATTACGTGATACATATTACAAAACCAAATTAAAATCATTACTCAAACTATTATCAGATTTGGAAACTTAAGTTTGCAGTGAAGTTTTAATGAGGGTATCGAGTATTTATTCGGAGGAGGGGAGGAAAGAACTTAAAGAAATAATTCCAAATTAATCAGCCGAGCTCGGAAAAGAAATAACTTCCTTTACGAAGAGAAATCATGATGTAAATGAAGGAATACTGTTTTTTTGGTACATCAGGAAACGCATTTTAACTGAGACTCCTTCCATTAGAAAGAACAAGAAGTCGTTAAAATCGGAAAATTTAATCGAAAAATGTATAATACATCATGGGTAAAAATTACATTTTAATTAAGGCGCCGTTCAATAGACATCATACCCGGCAGGAAAATGGGAAGCGATCTTTTTTTTGCCGATGTAGCTAAAATTGTTATATATATATATATAGTCTTTTCAGTGTTTTTTCTTTATAATCACAAGTTCAGGCCCCTTTTTTATTTACGGTTGTAATTATAATAAATTATAATGTTCAGAATATATGTACACTGCGAAAAAAAATGGGACAGTTCTATTTTTCCCGTTCTACTGGGCCGTTTGATGAAATTCAAATTGTGTTGTTCATGTCTCGAAAGCGGGACTTAGGATGTGTATTAGATTTATATATAGTATTGTTCTGGTATAGGTATTTTGACACAAAATCGGACTTTTTCTGAAATGACATGCCATTTGTTTTTCCATATCTCGATTCTACGACTGAAATTATGCCAAACTGCCAAGTTTTGAAAAACTCTCACGAGTAGTTTTTAAAAACTTCAAAGAGAAAAAATACTTTCCTGAATAGACAAAAATCCCCTAAATGTAGCCCGATCTTTTTTAATGCCTTTGCTTGTTAAACGAAACGAAATACACGCATAAAAATCTTAAGCTGATTAAAATCTCGCAAAATTTGGATCACTATAATTAATCGCGCTGATTAATTACTTGACACTGTAGAAAATACTCTTGAAAAACCAGCATGTATTTAGAAGTGTTACATTTTATTTACTGAATTATTTCACTAAATATGACTCAGATAAGTTAGTATTAGGATAAGTACTTGTATTTTAACGCTTGAAAAGCATCGTATTTTCATTATTAAAATTAAAAATACAAGAGAATAAATAAAGCTTAACTTAAAATTATATTAAATTATGCGATAAAAGCTTTTCTTTGAAGTTGTGTCTCGCAACAGAAAACTGAGTTTGAGAGAAATGGATAAAGCCTATGTTTGATAGCCATTAAAGACTTCAGACTTGATTTGCTTTAGCCAAGAAGACATGTAGCATTCATTATTTTAATTAACCAAATTATTTTTAGTTTGAACTTTCCTATCGAATTCTCAAAGTTTCAGTTGCTGCCCGAATTTAGCGCGAGTGAGATATTTATGCAAATCGCATATATCTGTTAGCAGTTAAAAGGCAGGAGTTAACGAGGGGAAAAACAGAGCCTTGGATTTATCGCCGTAAGGCTGTGCGCGCAAAGATTTCCTCTGTCTACTGAAAGTTCGCCTTCATAGGCAATTTGCAATTACCAGTGTTTGCTAGTGAAATTCGCATAATTGCATTTCACTAAGAGTTAAGCTTCCCTCGCCGTCCTATTTAGAATTAAGTTAGGTATTGAATTTGTTAACACACTTTAGTTTAATATTATTTTAGTTCAGCCCAAGTAGTGGCTTACTCTCGATTTGAAGAGTTGTAAATATTTGAATTAAAGGGTCACTTTTAAACCCTCCTTCCTGACTTTGTAGTTTTTCAACACTAAGGACATAGCCTAGATCTGCTCACTGTCCTCCACATAAGGTTTCACAGTTTATGCTCACGAAAAGAGTCAAGAGATTGAAGGAGAAACCTTACACTGGCGCCCGAACAACTAAAAGGATGGAAGGAAGTTGGAATATGCCTACTACATCCCAAAATCCAGCTGCAATGCCTGATGGATTTGGATTCATAGTGGAAACCATCAGAGCAGCCATGAAGCCGGCAGTAGTTTTTGATGCCAGAGGACCTGTGAACACATTCCTGGAAAAGTTAGAAGCGCATTTTTTGCTGTATCCAGTTCCGGAACATCAGAAGGTCATATTAGCGACAGGAGCATTGAGGGGCCAAGCAGCGACCTGGTATAAGTGCATCGGAAAATGTCTGCTGGGAGAACCAGGAACGCCGACTTACACGTACGAGAATTTTAAACTAGCAATTTTGAGAGCGTTTCCTGTGGTTAAAGACCGTGCGAAACTCGAAGCTGAGTTGTTTAGCAAGTATCAACAGCGGGTGGATGAACTATCGGAATTTATTTTGAGAAAAATACAAGTCTTTAAATTATTGTATGGCACGAGGCCGGACCCGGAGATTATCCAGATAATCCTGCCCAGATTGTTACCATCGATACAAGATTTCATGGAGCTAAGAAATCCCGTAACGCTGGACAAGCTGTTTGAACTCGCCGTACAATTCGAGAGCCGGCGAGCGGCCGAAAATCAACGGAGACAATCGTATGAACAGCGGCTGCAGGGGAACCAGAATGCCGAAGGAAGAAACAGACGATGGCCGAGAACTACTGGTACCAGTCAAAATGCGAGCGGTCAACCGCGCCAAGTACAGCGCCAACAAAATAATTCCAACTACGGAAGAAAATCATTCTCCCCAGGCAGAAGCCAGCAACAGAAGAAAACACCCGCAAAGCATTTAAACTACTAAGGAATATTGCGGGGAAGGGGGTGCAATGTTCCGAGGAGAAGAAAAATCCCTCTGAAGTACAGCTAAATACGGTCATGGTGAGAAACATTGAATTACCGAGACTGCAGTTACTAATTAACAACGTACCCGCTACAGCTCTGTTGGATACCGGCGCTCAAGGAAGCTGTTTGGCAGAAGAATTTTTTAAGAAGCACTTTCGTAGATATCGTCTGCATAGCGTGGAAGGAATGAAGGTGGTAGCAGCCCAAGGAAAAACGTGTCAATGCATGGGAAAAATCGAGCTGTACATCAAAATCGGCGAAGAACAAAAAAAAATTATGTTTCTTGTAGTGAAGAACCTCCAAGCATCGGTTATTTTAGGAACAGATTTCTTTGCAGCTGTGGATGCGAAAATCGATTTTGAAAACTCCACCTTGCAAGTAACCATGGACCCAGTTAAAAAGAAATCAACACCTCCCCCTGAAGTGGATTTAAGCCATCTAACGCCCGAAGAACAGGACAAGTTTCGGGAGTTGGTAAGTAATTTCGCTGATTTATTTGATGATATTCCAGGATTCACCCAGATCGTAGCACACGAAATTAAATTAACTACGGATGAACCTATACGTCAGCGTCCTTACAAGTACGACAAAGTTAAGGAGGAAATAATAAAATACCATATTGATGAAATGTTAAGAAACAAAATAATAACTCCTATTTCTAGTGCATATGCGAGTCCGGTTGTTTTATGTAAGAAAAATAATGATTTGCCGTTAACTGATCCATTAAGGTACAGGTTCGCTATTGACTACAGAAAGCTTAATAGTATAACAAAATTTCCAACTTACCCACTTCCGGTAATTGATGAAATTCTAAGAAGTATTAAATCAACAAAATACATAACCACCCTAGATTTGACATCCGGATATTTTCAGATAAGCATAAAGCCGGAAGATGTTCACAAAACAGCATTCATAACAAAATACGGTACATATGGCTTTTTGCGTATGCCTTTTGGATTGTCGGGAGCCCCGGCCACGTTTCAGAGGTGCATGGACAAAATTTTAAGGCCGGTAATAGGAAAAAGTACATTTATTTATCTTGACGATATAATTGTTACTTCAGAATCGCTGGAAGAACATATTAAAGACCTTCGAGAAGTCTTTACTCTTTTGAAAGATGCAGGACTTAAAGTGAACATTAAGAAATGTAAATTCGCGGCAAAAGAACTCAAATATTTAGGGTACAAAATTTCTCAAAGGGGGATCGAAACAGATAAATCTAAAGTTATAGCAGTGAAAAATTACCCAATTCCGAATACAGCCAAAAAGTTAGCGACTTTCTTGGGTATGTGCTCATATTATAGAATTTTTATTAAAAATTTCGCAGAAATTGCTGAACCATTGTTAAAGTTGAGAAGGAAAAGAGTTCGTTTTGCGTGGTCTTCAGAAGCAAACGCCGCGTTTGAGAAGTTAAAAGAATCTTTAATTAATGCACCGGTTCTAAAGTTCCCAGAGAAAGACAAGGGTCTAGAAATTTATGCAGACGCATCAGATTACGCAATCGGAGCCGTGTTAACACAAAATAGAAAAGCGATTGCCTTTTTTAGTCGTACATTGAATGATACGCAAAGAAATTATTCGGCAACGGAGCGTGAAACTTTAGCAGTGCTCGCAGCTGTTCAAAAATTTTGTGTATATTTTGGGAGTTCTCCCGTAACAGTATATTCAGATCATGCGGCAGTTACCAGATTATTTTCAGGAAAGAATCTTTCGCCACGCTTAATTCGGTGGACCCTAAAGTTGCAAGAATTTAATCTCATTATCAAACACACACCGGGAAAAGACAATGTAGTGGCCGACGCATTATCTAGAATAAAGTTAGACGAGAACGGCGAGAAAGTAAAAATAGCGATGCTTCAGGCAAAGGTCATTGACTCTCGAGAGACTGTAATAGAAGAAATTGCTAGGGATCCCGAATTCGGAAATATTTATAATTATTTAAAAGACCCAGATAACTTCCAGCATATAGACATTAATGCAATACGAAGCAGAGCACAGAACTATGAAATCATTGATGGTCTCTTATTTTATACTAAAGTTACGAATCAAAATAGTGAATACAGACCAGTCATCCCGGCCAAATTAATTTTAAGTATCTTGCAAGAGCTCCACGATTCGCCTGTCTCGGGCCATTTTGGAATTAGAAAAACAATACAACGCGTACGCGAGGCGGTATATTTTCCGCAATTACAAAAGATAGTTAAAAATTACTGCCAGACTTGTCACACGTGTCAGATAAATAATGACGTAAATTTCCGCCCGGCCGGGTTATTAACTAGTATTGAGTCTAGGTTCCCCAATGAAATAATTGGTATTGACCTCTTAGGCCCCTACCCCAGGAGTCATGTAAATAAGGCACGATTTTTATTAGTCATTGTGGATCATTTCAGTAAATGGGTTGAGTTGATACCACTTAAGCGGGCTTCAGCAAAAGTCGTTGCAGATTCGTTTTTGAACAAATATATTTTAAGATATGGATGTCCAGCGAGGGTGATTAGCGATAATGGTCCCCAGTTTGTAAGCAGTACATTTAAAATGATGTGTGACAAGTTGGGCATTAAGCATATGAAAATGGTACCCTACCGCCCACAATCAAATATAGCGGAACGGGTAAATAAGAATATTGTAAAATTGATTAGAAATTATGTGCAAAAGCACCATTCTAACTGGGATGACTGCGTCGAAGAATTTGCATTCGCCCTCAGAACGGCTAAGCACGAGACAACGAAGAAATCCCCCGCCGAATTGTTTTTGGGCAGGAAGATAATGACCCCCTTAGATAAATTATTTTATGTGAAAGATAGAGCGCCGGAATTTCAAATGGGTGAAATAGAAAAAATGTTGAAGGAGGCAGAAAAGTGCTCCCGGGAAGCGCAAAAGAAACAAAAGATTTACTACGATTCAAAAAGAAGAACCGTAGAATATAAAGTGGGGGAGGAGGTGTTGAAACAATCCCACGCACTTTCATGCGCAGCAAAAGATAAGGTCGCAAAATTTTGCCCAAGATGGCATGGTCCTTTTGAAATTACAAGAATAGTTGAATGCCGTGCATATTTAAAGAATGAGAAGGGCGAAGAGACTGTGGCAAATTTCGATCAAATTAAACATTATTATCGAAGAGCTAATAATAATATTTTGAAAGACATGTTGCAGGGTCCAGCCTCACAGAATTTTTCTAAGATTCAAGAGCCCCAACCAGGTCCCTCAAAAACAAGAGAACCCAGTTTGAAAAGGAGGTTACCAGAAGAGAGGAAGCCGCAGCCGAAGAAAAGACCACCCCAAAAAGAAAAAAGGACAAACGCTAAGCAACAGTCTCAGCAACCAAAGCGTCTAAGGAAGGAACGTCCAAATGAAAACACTATGAAAGCTCCACCACTACGGAGGGAACAGAACGGCGAGAAGCGAGCCGCCGAAGGTGCCAACCCACAACGAAGGAGCCTACGAGTGCAGGAGAAGGAACGAGCCAGTCTGGAGAGGGAGCAAAGACTTCAGCACAAACGGAAAGCGCCACCCACCATTCGTCCCAACAAGGTGTTTCTGGAGGAAAGAAGATCGACCAAACGAAAGGCAGCCCCAGAGTTTCAATCTAGGAGTAACAAGCAAAGAATAGCCCAAGCCACAGTATATCCAACCTTTCAGGAATGGACAAAAAAACGCCTAAAAGACTGGCAGAAAGATAAGTAGATTCTTTATTTTCTTTTAAAATTCACACAGTTATGTTTCTGATTTAAGTGCAAGTTGCAGATTTAAAAGGGAAGTTACCCGAGTCAAAAGCCGGTTGCCGAAAGCGTAAAGGACACGCTTGAAGGAACAACTTAATTATGCAGCGGAAGAAATTCGAGAGTTCAGTTGAAAAACTGTGAGACTTCGTGAAATGTTCTTTGTAATCCAGAACATGGGATTCATCGATTTTAGTCAAAAGACTCTCTGTAAATAGGAAATTGAATTGTGTTAATTAAAAGCAACTAGTACGTAAGTTGTATAGCAAAACTGTTGTATTATATTTTTCTATGTATAAATAATGAATGCATTTAATGTAAAACTGTTTTCTATGTAATGCATGATTTGTTGTAAGCCTTAAGCACTGGTTTTGTTTATATCGAATATTTTGGAAAAGCGTAAAGGATACGCAAGTTAAAATTAAAATGTAATGTAAAAGCGTAAAGCGCGCTAAATTAGAAAGTGAATATATAAGTGTTATTTAACGCAATGAGCATTTAAAGAAAATTTGAATTGAAGATTGAAAGAATGAATTATATGTATGAAATGCAATTGAAATGTTTGAATGTTGTACGTAGTGTTCTCTGGTTTCACACAAAAGTTTAAAGTTCATTTCATGTTAGAACCTCAGGGCATTTCAGATTTGTTTTAGGGGAAGTCTGAGGTCTTGAAAGTCGAAGAATTAACCCCAATAGAATTGAAGTCAGGTGGTAGTTGTGAACACTTGACAAAGTAAAACTGCGTGTTTTTCACAAACACCACATTTGGCCAGAGAACAAGGGGGAAGTTTTAAAAATGAATGAGTGTAAAATGAATGCGTTTGGCGAAAAGCGCTAATAGAAATTAAAAAACGCGAATACCTAAAGCGCGAATAAAAGTCATTACGGAAAGCATCAGAGGAAGGGAATGTTGTACTTTTCAGGTGAAATGTACTTATAACATGAAATTAAAATTTATTTCCTTCCAGATTGGAAGGAACCAGATAGTATCCAGCCAAATTCCTGATGGATCTTTTTGATGTGAAGACGGAAAAAGATATTCTATGTTAAAATATCTAAGACACAAACAGAGAGTTAAACTAAATTTAAAACTTACAATTGTAAAGGATGGCGAATAGGAAGGAAAATTTAGATTTAGAATTTAGCATCTTCACTAAAAGCCGATTTTAGGCTACTTAGTTTCAGACTACTAAATTCTGGGAGCAACTATGTAGCATTCATTATTTTAATTAACCAAATTATTTTTAGTTTGAACTTTCCTATCGAATTCTCAAAGTTTCAGTTGCTGCCCGAATTTAGCGCGAGTGAGATATTTATGCAAATCGCATATATCTGTTAGCAGTTAAAAGGCAGGAGTTAACGAGGGGAAAGACAGAGCCTTGGATTTATCGCCGTAAGGCTGTGCGCGCAAAGATTTCCTCTGTCTACTGAAAGTTCGCCTTCATAGGCAATTTGCAATTACCAGTGTTTGCTAGTGAAATTCGCATAATTGCATTTCACTAAGAGTTAAGCTTCCCTCGCCGTCCTATTTAGAATTAAGTTAGGTATTGAATTTGTTAACACACTTTAGTTTAATATTATTTTAGTTCAGCCCAAGTAGTGGCTTACTCTCGATTTGAAGAGTTGTAAATATTTGAATTAAAGGGTCACTTTTAAACCCTCTTTCTGACTTTGTAGTTCTTCACACTAAAGGACATAGCCTAGATCTGCTCACTGTCCTCAACATAAGGTTTCACAGTTTATGCTCACGAAAAGAGTCAAGAGATTGAAGGAGAAACCTTACAGACATAACTGGAACTTCTGACATTTGAAATCCGGATAAAGTTCCACGGTAGCGTGATTCCTATGTCAAAAAATATCGATAACTTCTATGATAACTGTAGTACGGCAATCCAGGAACTATGTCACAAAGAAGTTTATAATGTATTTCTCCCGCCTTCTTACCAGGCTTTCGTTGTGTAGTGGTCAACACACTCGGCGCGTATTAGAGAGGTCCGTGGTTCGAGTACCGGGGAGAGCATTGCTCATTTCTCCCATCTCCTGCTTCCAAAATATCCTAATGTCTCTGCAGTGGCTCCCAGACTAAAAAAGGTGGTGGATGATGATTCGGCACCACCAGGGTTTGGCGAATGGGTCCGCTAATTCCCAGTCGCCGTTTAAAAGGGGAAGTATATAAGACATTTCGCCCGCCTGCTTAGCATGCCTTCGTAGTGTAGTGGTCAGCACACTCGGCGGGTATTCGAGAGGTCCGTGGTTCGAATCCCAGCGAGGGCATTGCTCATTTATCACGTCTCCCGCATCAAAATAATCTAATAACTCTACAAGTTTCAATGCCAAGAAATGTTAATATAGAAGTGTTTTCGCATTTCTTATTCGCGCTGTTAATGTGTCGAATATCATATGCTACGCAGGAATTGTTTTCTGATTATGTTAGATATATGTTGTCTAAGTTTCAAACATTTAATATTACTTCCTAACTTTCGTCTAACTTGCATACAAGTCAAACTAATAACTGTCATTTCAGTATCTTCTTGTTTAAACGAAACTAATAACTGTCATTTTGGTGTCGCTTCCCTAATCAACACACAGGTAGGAAGCTAATAACTGCCATTTCTAGACGGGATAGCTTTCTTCGAAAGAAAACATTTTATACTTTCGCCAATTGTTTATATGACTTAAGCGTAGAATTTTTGGTTGTATGCTGTGCATTTCCTTTTACAGATTTTACTACTGAGGTATCATATGGTAATTTGTAGCTAAAAAATGGGTGAATTTGTACTTACCTTCATTTATTTGTTCTCATTTAAGCTATTTAAGTAAAACTTTTACCGAACAGTTGCCTTCAGCTTTGTTCTGCTAACAAGCTGTAAGGTACACGGAATAAGGAAACATTACTTTCTCCTTTAATACGTTAGTTGTAGTAAAACGTTTAATTGGCTTTATCTTTTCGAGTCTCAGGTTCAGGTAAATAGTTAATTATTTTCTTGAACCTGAGACTCGGAACTATTTTAGTAAACTGAAATACATCATTTTCCTAATTATTATACATTATATTCAAGAAACTTAAGAAACTAACGGAAATATATTAAGAAAAGTGTTCCTAAAATCTTCATCCAAGTCGTCTTGCGCATTTCGGAGCTAACTGAATAACTTCTTTTTCATTGCACTATATTACAAAAATATTGTACGTTGTTTACAACAGTATATCTAACCCAAAAGTTTTAATTAATGTTTAATTAGGTAAGTCTGATTGCACGGGGAAAGACACATTTTAGTATGGTTAAGATATGGGAAGCATTTTTAACTACCTATTTCCTGCTGGTATAAAAGTTAAGTTCCTTTTTTTTTTTTAAATTAATAACATGCTACAAGGTATTTTCTCCGCTCTTTCCGCATGCCTTCGTGGTGTAATTAAAGCACGCTCGGCGCTTATTCGGGACGTCCGGAGTTTGAATCCTGGGGAGGGCATTGCGGATTTCTTCAGTTTTCCTAACTTCGAAAAAATTCTAATGACTCTACAAGTGGCGCCCGAACTAAAAGGTGGTGAACGATAATTCGTCACCACCAGGATTTGGCAATTGGGTTCCCTAATCACCAATCGCTCTTTAAAAAGGGGAGTATATAAGGTATTTTCTAGCCCCTTTCCGCATGCATTCGTGGTGTAATTGAGAACATACTCAGCGTGTATTAAAGAGGTCCAGAGTTCGAGTCATGGCGAGGGCACTGCATACTCTTCATGTCTTCAAAATCAAAAACCCAATGACTCTACAATGTAATGTGGACCAAAATAGTCTCACTCTGCCTTACTGGATTCATTTCTAAATTGAGAACCATGGGTCTATGAGTGGACGTCCAAGAGCTATTTAGTTGGGCAGCATAACTTGCATTTTAAAATTTAGTTTAATTACTCTGAACTCATATATAAAAGTTAAATTTACAAATTAGAAGCTCAGGTGACTTTTTGGCTGAGGTGGCGCAGTCGTATACAGTCAGGCACCCGGACGAAGTCCAATCACGTGTGTAACAGATAAGCAGTATATAGCAATGTTATGGCTAGCATAACTGACCTTTTCCTTTCCCTGCTTTTAAATTTAATACTTTATTTGGGGGAAAGCTAGAAAAATTCTTAAATTATTAAACCGAAACAGTTTGTAGGTCTGGCCTCAAAATGGCCATACACCTACTGGACCGCAATTCGTATGGAATGACCAAGCATATTGGTCTTTTAGTCACCTCTTTGTTAGAACGTTGAGCAAAGTGCACTCTTGGATTTGAGCTAGCAGTTGGACTTTGCTAACCAATAAACAGTCAATGGCAGCTCGAAACATGGCATATAATTTTTAAACTAAGAATGCATTGAAAAGGCTTAAATAGACTGGTTGATTCTGCTATCGTAAGATTTAATCATTAAAATCACCTTCTGTTACGTAATTTTGCAGGCTGGTTTTTCCACTGTTTCATGCATGAATTACCGCTTCGACAGAACTTTAATAAACCCTCAAAAAAAGAGCAGGTAAAGTCAGTTCAATTTTTTATGCAATACAAATTTAAAATTCAATTACGCCTTCGGGCAGAACTGAAACTTCAAATTCTTCCTCCTTCAAAACGCCTCATGTTGCTTATATATAAAATCGAGTTTCTAACCTCCTCAAGTAGGCAGTCGTACAAATAACTTACAGAAGATTCACGATTAATCCGAACATTGGCAATTTGAACTCATTGAAAGTCATTGCTTCTTCCCGAAAGTTTCTTCGAAATCTTTCTATTGCTATGTTTCCTAATATTCGATTGTTTATTTCTCGAATCTCTATGACTTCACCTATTCCTGCATTCATCGACAGTGTTATATCTTCACTTGTCTCTCACTCTAGACTGTGTTTCTTTCATTAAGTGTTCGTTTTCAGACAATATATGTATATTTATGAAGTATCTAAGGTGTTTAAAGCTGGAAGAACTGTGCTTTAAATGAAGCATTTATCAAGCGTTAGAACACTGAAGTGTGTTTATAAAATGGTAAAACCATCAACAGCTCTTATTACAATTTTTTGTACTTTTGGATCGAAAAACTCATTGCTGATATAATATAATTGTTCTTGAAAACACATTCCATTTAATTAATAATTCCATTTAATTAATGTTCTTGAATAAATGATTTACACGAAAGAGTCTATTTTTAAGGACATAATCAATTGTCCGAACTGATTCGTATAAGCTGTAGAGTCATTAAGGTTTCTGATGCTGGATAAGTTAAAATTGAGCAATACCCTCGCCGGAACACGAACCTGGACATCTCAAATACTCGCCGAGAGTGCTACCCTTACACCCCAAAGTCACGGAGAAAATACCTTATATACTCTATCTTTTAAAGGGCGACTGGAGATTAGGGGACCCAGTCGCCAAATCCTGGTGGTGAAGAATCATCATCAACCACCTTTTTAGTTCGGGGCAAATGTAGAGTCATTAGGTTATTTTGAAGCAGAGACATGAAAAATGAGCAATGCCCTCGCCGGGCTCGAACCTCGATCTCTCGGATACGCGCCGAGTATGCTAACCGTTTCACCACGAAGGCACGGTGGAAGGAAGGAGAAAATGCCATGTAAACCAATATACCTTATACACTCAGTTAGGATGAGTAAAATGTTATTCACAAACATAATGTGTGTAAGCAATAATTTTATTATAATTTAACAATCTTTTTTCTGAAATGATGAATTAGTGAAGGAAAATAAAATCATTCTCGGAGAGGAAAAAAAGGAGGTTATTGTGGCAAATATTACTATACAGCATGAAAATCTGATTTGGAGCAATTATTCTGAAAACCTTTCATTAAATATTTGAAACTAGAGCCAAAATCCTCAGTGTATCTGGCTGAATAAGTATTTAAAACCTAAAGTAGTAACTCAAAAGAGTAGAGAATAGCAATCAATTGAAACAAAAGTCTTACCCACGCTGTCTGAAATGATACCTCTTTACAACTACAGAAATTAGCTTTTTGTTGGAGAAAGTTGAGGAATTTAAAAATAAAAACATGCAAGAACAGAAAAACTTCTTAGCTAATTAACAGTATATTCTGTTTTAACTGAAATAAATGTTTTCATTTTAATCTAATTTAAAGCTTTTATTATCGCGTTCTAAAATATGGAAATTTTTCATTATTACAATTTATTATGAGGATTTTTTACAGTCCATTTCTCATTTCTGGATCAATGTTTCAGTGGCTTTTCTAATCAGGTTGAAAAGTTTCTGCTCCCTTTTTCTTTTGCAAAGATGATATTTCCATTCTCAGTAATTTACTCTGGCAGAGTACTAAATCCTGAGAAACACACTTTTTTAAGACATATTCTTGCCATATATTTTCTTTCATTTTCATTGCTAAATATTATCTTTACTTTCCATTGCTAGATTTCGTGATTAACATTGGAACAAATATTACCATTCTTTGAACGTTTTTTTCGACAGAAGTGTAGTTTACAAACTATCCGTGTCTCACAGCAATAATGAACAATTTATTTATAGTTACGTTAGAACTCTGTATATTTCTTTACACTGTAAAGACTATTAGGTTTTTCAAAGCCAGGAAACCTGAAAATATAACATTTTATAGATTCAAACCACGGAACAAACCACGAACTACCAGCTAGATGTGTTATTTCAAGGATAAAAAATGAAATCTTTCATATTTTAAAAATAAGAGAGGAAATCTTTTCTCTGTTATTTTGTTATTTGGGATAAGAGAGCTTAGTATGAAAAGTATCGTAACTTTTTCTATTACCTTTAAGACGCTTTATTAAAGAGAATGTCCAACAAATAGACTTTATCCAACAACTGGTATTAGCCATTCTACATTCTCAAATTATAAACTAAGGCGTAGCAGAAGTTACTTAGAAAAATCTCAATAGCAAGAAAACTGAAGTGCTCGCACTAACTTTAATAACGCGAAAATAAATCATAGCTTTTGAGCTTCCCTATAATCATATTACTGGAACCCAATTTACATTAATCTGAAGAGAATAATTACCTTGATAATAAATAAAGCAATAGAAAAGAAATACAATGAAAAAAAAATATGATTTTAAATTACGTCCAAAGGGGCTTTTTTCACGTTTTGTGTGTTATCTTTATTTATTAAATATCATGTTCTTCGCACTTAAACCATAAAATTCAGTTCAACAGCAGTATCATAAAATAATTTTAAAGTGATCATATCTTTAGAATTTCCGATACACAATTCCGCTCGCTGCAGATAAAAAGGTTGCCCCTCCCGTAGAGTGTTGCCATTGCTCGCTTTTAAATCGTTTGAGTTCGTTCATCAAAAATTCGTTATGTTTTGCAAATTAAAGTTTTACAAAATGTGAAATAGATAATAAAACAAATTCCAAATTCCAAATTTGGGCTTCCAGATGCGCATGTTCGAGTGGAAACGTACGTTATTCAAAATTGGATGGCTCGAGGTACCGTTGTTTTATCACATTTGGAGAAATATATATACGTTTATGCAGATTATTCATTATTTAATTTCTTTAAATATAATACAGGGCTGCAAGATTTGGCGGCAACAGTTTGAAAAGTGATTCAGCCTTTTAATGTTTCCGACGCAAAATCGCAAAACGAAAACAATAGTCCTTCGGGGACTAAAGTCCCTTTGGACTAAAAATCTAATCCTTAAAAAAGTAAACAAAAACCTTACAAAAGTTGCTAAATATGCATTTTACATGGAGTAAATCTTAATACCGCATTTCTTGTATATTTTTAGGAAACTGACAGCGACATAATAAGTCTCTGAATTTCTGAAGTACTTGAGCATTGAAATTCCTGCAAACGTAATTGGTAAGTTACAATTTCTAAACTTTGCATCTTCTTTTGATGTTAGAAACCCAAATCCTTAGCAGGATCATTCAAAAATTTTGAATCGTTATGTTATACTACCATGCATTTATTATCCACGTGCTTCGGTAACGCTGCCACTGTATAAAGGATAGGCCTTTAATTTTTTCCCAAATTCTGAGAAGTATAACATCTCTAATTTATATTTCAAATAGTTAATCTATCTGTAATTGCTTAACCGACTCAGCATTTAAAGGATAAACTCATATCTTAATAATTTAAACTTTTATCTTATTTTTATTTTTTAATAATACATCTAGCTAATATAAATAAATATTTTGAATTTATAATAGATACAGCTTTTATTGTTTAGTAGCCGCTACGCGGCCAGTCTTCGCCTGGCTTTCAAATGTACCAGAAAAATGCCTAAAGGGAACAGCAAACATAAAATTTAAAAACTGCACAGAATTTTACTCTACAGAACAACTTTATAAAAAAAATCAATGAAAATGTATTACATATAAAAAATTACAATAAAATAAGCAATCCCTAATAATAAATTAACCAACTTCCCGTTACCTTCTTAACGTCCAATATGTAAGAGAAACATTAAATTAAAAAACTGCACAGAATTATCGCCCTCATTTTTCCAAGTGGCAAGAGTGCTGATATCAGCAACAATGGCAGCAGTGACATATCAGCAACAATGGCTGCTTGTCATTGTTGCTGATGGAATGAAAGAGAACTATCGATTTGATGAGATTTCATCAAAAAACATAAAATGAAAAAAATCTCATTCGAATTTTGAAAAAATGGCTTCGAGATGCACTGGCTCTTGTCTAGATGTAGCTATGTACCAAATTTCGTAGTCGTAGTCCTGGTAGCGTAGGCTTTCGTAGCCTAGCTTACGTGCAGTACGAACGATAGACACACACACAGTGATTCAAACTTTTCCTTTTACACATGTACGGCATTAGATATACATACGGTGCATAGATAAACATGTACGGCGTTATTTTATCTTACGAAAGATGTTTTTAATGCCATGTATTACATAACTAACACAAAAGCGTTAATTCTAATTAAGAAGAGAAATGAAATATTTGAAATATTTAAAAAATATTGTTTGTAGAATTTGTATAAGTCTTACGATATTTATTTACGTTATTTAAGTCTAAGGAGAAATTTGAACGAACACCCAACATCGAAATTGAAAGAATATAAATTCTTTCATTTCAGAAAAGAAACTACATTTATAAATTAGAAGGAATTAAGTATATAGTAACACACACAAGCAAATATTGTGAAATAGCTTTTAAATTTTATATCAGATGCTTTCGTTCCTTGTATGAGAAAAATAATACTAACGAGCTATTTGTTTCTTGATATGTCTTGATAATAAATGTTTTATAAAAGGTCGTAGTTGTAATTTATTTTATAGTTTTTATCTTACTCCCAACTTTCTTCTTTCACACTCTTTTGTGAAAAGTAAAATTCGCCCTCAAGTTATGAGCGCATTTTCATATAAAAAAATTATCATTATTCATCGAAATATTATATAAAAGAGAACTTGGCAATTGTTTGAAACTCAAGCAGTTTATCATCCGCATACTAAAAGTAAAAGTTTAGTTTATAAAATGAGTATGTGCCCGAAGGATTTCTGAAAACAAGTTTAAATTTGAAGACTGATATTCATATTCATTGTTCGTGTTATTTCACATTCTAAGACATGCAGGAAACTTTTAAACAATTTTAGTAGAGTGTAAAATTTTGAAGCACTTTATTATTGAATATACGAAAGATAAAAATTTCTCTGGTAGAGAAATAAAACATTATTTTTACCCACCTCAATATTTATAGCCGCCAAGAGAACATGGTACTTTTCTTATGCAAAAAGCTTTTAGTTTTGTTAGGAATAAGTAAGGCCACACATAAATTTTTTAGTATTTGAATGATCTAAAAAATGCCTAAATTAAGCTAAGAAATGAAAAATATATGCAGTATTCTATGCTGACATGCTCGATTTATGTAATCGTATAAAGAAGTAAAACAGCTATTCTCAAAGATTAATTTATTTTATTATAATTAAATAATTGCCTACCAGTATATAATATTTTCTAAATTACATCATTTTAATAATCAGTTAATAGAAAAGAACGAAACAGTAGTAGCTGTTTAAGGTACTATAGTGTATAGAATAATATTATTATTTACAGGTTACTTGATAAAATTTTATGACTGAATTCGGAAGAAATCGATATTATAAAGTACAATGTTTCAATCGTCCACACATAATTTGATTACGTCATAACCTGCGACTTCGAATGAGGTGGGAACTGAAAAGTTTCATAAGTTCTAGATTATTTGTAGTTAACGCTTGTCACATTGTTTAGTATCGGTTTGAAAACTCAGTTATACTTTAAGGATATGTTGTGTATAAGTACTCAAACACCAGTAAATTAAAAAAGATTTACCTCATAAATTATAATTGAATTAAAATTAAGTTTCGTTTGCTAATATAAGTATCTTGAGGCAGGAATCTGTCATAAAATAAAGATAAACCACTTCAGAAAAGAAAATTTCTGGAATCCTTGTTTTTCTATGCTTGTTCGCAAATAAAAGAAAAGAATAAAAAATACAACAGTGTCTTTGACGTGTCGAGTGCATTTTATGATAGCAAAGAGAATAAGACGTTGCAATGCTTTTTATGTATCTTTAGAAGATTCTAACGGATCATTTTCCCTATACCAATTTTATGTTACATATCCTATATTTTATTTAACCTTTTTTTTGTAGAAATAGACAATTTTGCATGTTGAAGAGATATGTTAAAAGATCTAGCCTACATATGAACCTAGCGAATTCTCGCACAAGCGTGAATTAATACCAGCAGAGAAGAAGGGTGAAAATAACCCTTTATTAATTCCAATTATGGACAGAAAACGCACGTATTTCGTGCTTTACAATAACACCCGACTACTTGCTGTGGAACTTAAACGTTATACAAATTAATAGAATAGGGCTGGATTAGCACGTTAAGTTACGGCTAACTTAGGCTGACTCAACAAACCTAACAAGAGTGACTATTATTCAAACGGCCAAGTGCTGTATTAGCGTATTAGCAAGATCAGAAACGAAACGTGCGCTGGCTAATGAAAACATTCTTTGACTAACTCAAGAGATTCACCCGTTTAAATGCGCACTTCGCTTAACTTTAAATTTACATCCCGGCAAGGAAATCCGAGTGGAAGTTGAGGAGTTCAGGAAAGATAACAAAAATTTGAATAATATGTTAATTTTAACTAAAGGAAACACTACAATATCAGACATGGCAAAATAAAGATATTTGTAAGTAATATGTTTTAAGATGCGAAATTGTCCAAGTTATATGAGTTTTTATAGTTGCTACGTTAATTTTTCCCGCTAGTATAATTTCACTGTTTATTTTGATTCTAAGTTACAGATTGAAACAGAAAGATTCGTTCCTTTAAATCAAACAATAAATTTAAACCATGTACTAAAGCCTTTTTTCACATAAAGATGATGTTCAGCTAAGCTTGCGTTTTCACAAACTGAGTATTTTATAATGTTTCATGGTTTCAAGCTCCATGGAGAATGCAGAGATTTATTTGAATAATAAAATTTGGAATAAAAATCTGAATCTTAACTAAAACATGCATTTCGGCCTGCGTTTTTTGAAGAGTGCACCTCTGTTGCTATCATAAGTTTTTATTTATTTGCTCCTGTTTTCTCTTTTACATCATCTCAAATTTTTCACGAGAGAAACAAAGATGTCGTATGCAAAGAAATACTGCGCATTTCGAATGACTTTTTCTAGAAGATGTGAAAGCATTCCTATATTCAATTCACACTTTCCTAGAAATATCGTTTTTGGAAAATAGCTGGAATCTTAGAAAGAGATCATTCTAAAGCTGTTTTATTGCTTGAAAAGAATGCCTGGAATGAGAAAAAGAAAAGGCTTCTGTCAGGTACATTTGAAAAATTTCTAATGCCTTTAAAATGTAAGGAATGTGAGCAATGTAATAAGCAGTGTGGCCGGAAATGTTATTTGTTTCTCCAAGCTTTTTGTTCAGCAAACAATACAATGTAGGTCATACAATGCATGCTGCTTTCAAATCCTAAAATTCATTCATCCAATGTTTTGTTTTTTTCATTATAGTCGAAACATTTTACGATGTATCAAATGTTTGCGAATTCGCTTCGATCAGTTAAACGCGTGCGGTGTTTTTTATCTTCCAAAATAACATTAGTATGTCAGTGTCGTGTAAAGGATTTTGAGATTTACGAGGTTCGAGAAAGTTTTTAGAGGAATTCAAACGAAAAATTCGAATCGATAAAGTCAATGCATTAATTCATACTCCAGTATTGTGTAAAGTAATAAAATACATTCAGCTTTGAAGTTTGGCAGCTGAAATGTTTTAAACGAATTTTATCAGGAGAAGATTCTAAAGAGGAGGATAAGTAGAAAAGAATTTACCCATTTTTAGTTGAAATTTACTTTCAAGATCACATACCATGATGAAAGATTTTCAATATTCAAAGACTATTATTGATTTGTTTTTAAGAAGATATTCGCAAATGAAGCATATTTTATAAAGTTTAGGAACGTTTTCGCAAAATAGACAGCATATTTTTATGTAGTCACAACTACGGTTTTACAACATCCTGCACATAAGATCAGCAATAAAATATGATGTTAATAATTTGCCCTTGAACAGTTGGCATGCTGGAAATTTTAGATGTACGGTGCCATTTTGGTAATAAAAAGAGGAAATAATCATTAGGAACAATGGAATTATGTTTGTTTTTCTCTTTTTTTTATTAAAATACTTTGTAGAGTCATTAAAGGTTTCGAGGCAAGAGACATGAAAAGGAGCAATGCCCTCACTGGGACTCGAACCTTTAATACCACCTCTTGAATATGCACCGAGTGTGCTACCGTTACACCACGAAATCGTGCTGGAAGGGGGGACAAAATACCTTATATATTCCCTCTTTTAAAGGAGACCGGAGATTAGGGGATCCAGTCGTCAAATCCTGGTGGTGACGAATTTTTGTGCATCACCTTTTAGTTCGGGCGCCACAGTACACATTAGGGTATTCTGAAGCAGGAGATGCAAAAAATATGCAATTTCCTCCCAAGGACTCCAACCTCGACCTGTCGAATACGCACCGAGCGTGCTACCGTTACATCACGAAAGCATGCTGGAAGAAGGGAGTAATTACCGGATAACTTATTTAAAAAAACTGCTATTTCACTATAACAAATGTATTTTATTAAGTTAATGCACACGATAAGCTTATGACTAAAGAAAGCAGCTCATGTTCTAGGCTCAGGTTTCGGTAAGCGCAGATAAAACAGAAAGGAAAACAAGTAAAAAAAAATCTTCACAATTAATTTAACTTTGTTACAGTTTTTACCACAAAACACTTTGTTTATTGAAATAAAAGTATGCATTTAACTCTTTTTTTAAAAGAAAGGAATATATAGCGTGACTTTAAAGCTATCAAACAAGCACAGCGAGAGTAAAAGCGAAAGGAATATGACTTAGTATAAAAACGTTCATATATAATGCTATTCAGAATTCGTATGAAATACATAAACCCAAGGTGATATGGGCAATACGTTCCACTCAGTAAGAGATGTTGCATATCTTAAAATCACGCTCATATGTTTGACCAAATATGATTCTCTGTCTACTGTTAAAAAATTACCTTAAATATTTTTGATAAAAATAAGCGTATAGCTTAGTCCTTCAGTTTTTGAATTACTTAAAGCTACAATACCAGGATATTTATCATGGAAAACATTTTTGATGCAATAAATTCGGAATTTGTTAACAAATAAGTTGTCATTAAAGAATAAATAAAGATGAGAAAGTGCAGTTTTTATTTCTAGCAAAAAACGTGTAGAGACTATTTAGGGTTTTCGGTATAGGAGACGTGAAAAATCAACTGTGCTCTTACCGAGATTCGAACAACTGATCTTCTGTTTGCTAGTTGGATTATGATAAACAAATACTCCACAGAATTATGCACATTATGAACTTCACATATCTGTAATAAGTTTGGTAGCAATTCATTATTTACGTCTCAGAGAAGTGATTTTACTTTTCAGCAATCGTTAAAGTAGTAGTTATTTGGTCTTCATTAGGGCGTACTTGGGACTGAAGGCTTTGACTTATCTCCCTGACTACAAAAAAAATCTTGTCATCACGATGATTTGCATAGCATTCATAATCCAATCATTAGATCACATAAATTTTTCTATAGAATTTTCACTAAAAGGCAAGGTTGATTATCCACATTTGTTAAGTTTTTCTGTGGTAAGAAGTTAACTTTTTCTATGGTTTCCTACGGTTGGTACGAACCGTCTAAGTTTGACCAGTCTTTTAATATTTAAACACGTACGATCATAGAACCGATTATGTAATTTCGCTTTATTAAATACATGATAGTCAAAAAGAATTAAAAGCAGTTTTATGAAGCTACCTACTTTTGCATAGTTTACAGCTCTTGAAGATTAAATTCATAAGAAGGAAGAGAATGATTCTATTCCCTTTCTGAATAACGCATAGATTTCTTTTCCAGAGGGACAATTGTTGTGAAGATATTATCATTTATTAAAGAAGTAACCACTATAACGGATTGGATGGGAGTTCCGCTCCTTTACCTTTGTACCATGATGTCATTTGGATGCAAACTTTCAAAAGGGGAAAATATTAGTGTCTATGATGGCTAATGTCACTCATTAGAAGGGTATATATCAGTCATTTAAAGAATAAGTATGCTGTTGCATTTGATATATAAAATGGGGAGAATCTTCGAAGAATAAAACATGAAAGCATTGTATAATACTACTTACACTCACAACAGGTACACAAATTAATGGAAACAAAGTGTGTGAAATAATTATATTAATGATAAAGGAAAAAAGAAAGAGCCACCGTGAGATCTGCGAACAGCAGTAACTTGATGCGGTGTAGATAAACTAATAAATTAATAAAGTAGGTATACAAAGTAATTTAAATAATCCAGACTAATCAAAAACATACTTTTTTACGCGCACATAATAATTGAATGAGACTATGATAGTTGAATCTACAGTATGAGTGCTAGATTATATGTAAATATATTAAACATAAAAAATTTCAAAGAATTGTGTTTAAAACAAAAATATAGATTTTAAAGTATTAAACAAAAGTCAAATACTATAGCACAGGTTCATCATCATAAAAGGCGTGATAGAAGTATTTTGCTTCCATCCTCTGAGCAAAGTCCTTCCTGTTGAACCATGGCAACGAGCTTTTCCCTCGTATTGTACAAGTTCTCGTAAGGGCTCAGTAAAATAAAGATTCAGTTAGAATATCTATTAACAATTTTGACTTTCCTGTATCTACCTTGAGATGAGTGAGCAGTATACCAAAGCATTATTCACCTGGGCAGTGCATTGAGAATTATTGTCTGTAGTATATTAGGCACATGGTATTGTATATTCCTCAGATAAGTCTTGCTTATAACGCGACGTTTCGTTATAATTAAAATACCTAACGAGTGTCCAATGTGACAGGAATCCAGATTGTAGGTACACCTCCATGCTTAACTACTTGAGCCAAAGCATCAGAATGGTATGCTTCTGTGAATTTCTTCCGGAAGATTTCAATGTTGTTGTTTTTTCCAGTTTCAGTTGTTGTTCCAGGCTGCATTGGTGTTTTTGTCAGTTTTCCCCATGTGTAACATGACTATGAGTCAGCTTCCCTTGGATAGATAGCAATGTTTTCTGGTTAACCTTGTTATTGTTTTCCAGCTAATCTATTTTCGACCGCGGAATTTTTGTAAAAATGATTTTGGCTACATGTAGATTTAGGCTCCATAGCTACGTCCAGCCAGCCTGGAACTGAGTAGTGTCACTTTTAAGAAGAATAATGACCGTCATGCCAATTCTTTAAATTTTATTTGTACGAAGATATACACGTACATTGCTTAAGTTACAATTTTATGCTCCTATCTATTTTTCCAGTTAACGTATTGAAGTTAAGGTCTTTCTAGTAGGTATAAATGCTGCTTTACAGTGTCATAAAATGTTCAATAAACGTGTAAAATGTGGACACATTAGACTTTGTTACTCTTTCCAACTATTTAGCAAGTCCTTCGTTGTTTTTAACGAGATATCGCTATAGGATACGAATTATTTACTCGCAGCTAGATCAAAATAAAACACTCAAATAAATTCAAAATAAAGCACGCAGACATAAACGTAATAATAACGCACAGCCGAGTATAGTGATAAATAGTGAATATGAAAAGTGTGAAGTGATATAAGATGATGTAATGGTGTAGGCGATGAAATCTAGTTTACAATTCATGCTCATCCCCTTACTCATCTTAGCTAACATCATAGAACAGAATTTACTCGTGCCAGGGCCATTATAACAGCGAAAACAACTTTCGATATTCAAGAAATCTATGTCATTTCTCAGAAACGAAATACCTAGGGAACTAGTGCCACTGCTTTTATGTGTTGTAACAAAAGAAGTTTGTTTTCCAGAGGATGATTCTCTGAATAAAAGAGTTTTTCGATAATCAACAAAGATGCGGATTTATTTTTATAGCTAAGTTAACCAGAGATTTCGTGTTAAGCTATAATACTGTACTTCATTTGTTATGGATTGAAGGTTTGGGATCAAGAAGAAAAGAAACTTAGAAATATACTGAAAGTTTTGCTTGAGGAGGAGAGAAACTGTATGTTTTTCTTTTAATGTGATTCAAGAAACTGAAATTAGTCTCTTTCTATTTGATAAAAATGCAGGCATACCTTGTATTGATGTCCAATAGTAAGCTAGCAAGCGAAAGTACCAAAATTTTAAAAGTACCATGACTTTACTATCTTTTACAGTACCTACCAAGCCCATCAGATCATAATTATTTACAGAAGCATGTGGAAACGAAGAGTGGAGGAAAGCTTAGTTGACTCTCGCAAATGAAAGTCTGTAATTAAATACCGTTATTTAAAATTAATTTCACCTACTGAAAACTCAAATTCATTGGGTAACTCATGAAAGCTACTTGTTACCAGCTTATTAACCCTGATATTTAAATATAGTGTTCTTGATGCTAAAATCACGGCCATGTTCTTGCCTAAACCAGTCATATTTATGCCTCCCCTGTTTAGACATTTTATAGTCAATGAGGAATTTTTATACACACTAAGCGCATGAAAAAAGCAAGAATAAATAAAAAATTAGAACAGAAAGGTTAACCTCTTTTGAAACTAATGTAAACTCATGTAAACAATATAACACAGAAACTATCATTACGTAAAGAAATCAGTTTCAGAATCCGTAAGGAAAACAGAGGGGTTTTTAAGATAACAAATTCTTGCAGACGCATTACCAGAAATAAAGTTACCTGAATACAGGTCATTTTCGAAACTATCAAGGTCATAAAGACAATGTCAATACTTACTAAGCTTTTAACTATTGATTACTAAAGAATTGTGAGAAAACATCTAAAGGATTAGTTAGATCAGTATTGATATAACTATCAACCACCAGATAAGTGAAATAACGAATAAGATACAAAACTGTATGCAAATATAGAATTCTTAATTTCTTAAAAGAAAATAATCATTTATTCAAAAATTTTGCGTTTTTAAAACTATCTGGTATTTCATGGATTTTTTCTTTTACATTATGCAAATAATGCTAATTTATGTTCTTCTTTGAAGCAAAGATTTCTTAATTTTATCTAAATTTCATCAGTCTTACTTTCTACATTAACAAATTATTTAACTCATTTAATTACTTTTTATTTACAAGTTATTCGTAATTTATTCGAATGTAATTTTATTTTAAGGTAGACGGCAACGACAGAGTTGTCAAATGTTGCACGATAAACATTGCTATAATTTCGCAAATATTGTGCTTAATTTTTATGTAAGTTTATATTTCATATTCAGATAATAAGCAGAATTACTTTAAAAAGGGTATTTAGAAAAGTCCCTGAAATTCAAGTAATCCGGTTTCGGATGAAGAAACGATTAATCCACTTGCTTTAAAATGTATCGATTTTCCTTCTTATCCAAGTCGATTGAAAAAAAAATTGATTTATTTTTAACTTTCTTCTTCATTGTCCAATTCACGTAGAACTTTCTCTCAATTCAATTTTTAAGAAAGCTGGTTTATTCCTTGATGTCGCAACTTTAATCAGATGTTAAAAAAGCTATTTTAAGATATTTTATGGTATCAGCAATGATTGTTAATGAAAATAATTTTGTAAGGATTTTGTAAGGTAATAGCTACTATTGCTTCCTTTTACTTTTGCATAATACGAATCCATAGGAAAGGAAAGGATTTAAGAAGTCCCTTCAGCTGACTGCTTGAAGTAATATACCAAGATAATACGAAGCATTTAATGACAAAAGGGCTTTTTGAATGATTGTTGCACAAAATATGTTCCCGATGACTTAAAAAGAATTAAAACAAAGAAAATCAATTTTATCGACAATGAAGTAGCCAAATTTCTCATTTTTACATCGAAAGATCATATGTTAAATACATGGTCGAAGTGAAATTCTTGCAGACCGATTGTGAGCTTTTTAGGATCATGGTTCTCAAAGTAGATCAGGAGAAAACGTTCGATGAAAAATAACTAATTAGGTGGGTGGTTGTGGAATGTTTCGAGGTACTTCTTTGCTAATTGTGTAAATTTTTCGTAATTGCGAATTTATTTATAATTACTTATTAATTACAAGTAACGGTATATTTTTATTTATTATTCTTCCTTATTATATTATATTCTTTCAGAAATTCCCTTTTTTATCTTCCTAGCTTTCACACTAACTTTATGCATGTGGATAGCGATAAATTGCAATCATATGCATATGTATTGCTAAGTTAAGATGTTCGAGAAATACTGCTTTAGAATATTCCTGCGACTGCAAATTTCGTAGTTTTTATGGACAGCTCATAAAAATATGACTTATTTCTATGTTTGTATTCAGTTTGTATTTTGCAGTAGTTATTCATTTTTTTCATTTAGCTACATGATTTGTATAAAATAGAAATGTTTTAGAAATACTGTTCTTTGTGTTAACATCCGATCTATATTTCATTTATAACCTTTCAGAAAATTATTTCAGCTTAAATTCTTATGTAAAACTTGTAGGATCTAGCTCTCCTCGCTATCATGAAATGTAACCAGATCTACCTAAGTGTTGATCCTTGCGAATTCTTGCACAGGCTTGCAGATGAACATAACCAGGAAAATGGTGTAAAAGACACTTTGGTTGAACAATGATATAGTTTACAGACGGCACAGACGTACGTGCTTACAACACCAACCACTTGCAGTGGGAACTTAAAGATATGTAATACTAAATTTAAAGGTAAAGAGTAGTACAAGACTACAAAATTCAGTTTAAAGCTAACAGATTGACATAGAACCTACACCGGCAGGATGTTAATTCGGCGGGAAGAATGCGAAGCTGATATTCAAGATCAGATGGAAGAAAACAGATGGAAGAAATATGAACGTGCGCTCACAATAGCGAAACCACGCTCTGACTTAACTTTCCCCTATATCAATTTAAATACACTCATTCACCCTAGATAATTTATATTCTGGCGAGGAAACGTGAGGGGAATAAGAAAAGAAAGAAAAGGCTTACAAATTAAAATAACTATTAGTAAAAATAAATGAAACCTTACAAACTACCTTATTTAATAACGTGAGTTAAGCATGTCGATTAATAATTATGATTGTTAAATTGTTTCTAACCATGAACTTGAGTTAGCTGTTAATTTCTTGTTTTAAGTGTTTTTCTCCCTCCCCGGCTGCTTTCAATAAACAATGAAAATTAAGAGCTACAAAACTACTTGCAAAATGGCCGTCAATCCTTTTCATTATTTAGTGAAACAGTGTGATTTCCTTACTTGGCACTACGAATGTTACCTCTTATTACCTGATTAACCACATTTAACAGTTTCAGTTTTGGGGGTTACTGTCAGTGCAGCACTTGCCTTGAACTCGAAGATCTTTTGCATAAAAATTTTTAGGAATACAATCAATTATACATCAAGCCTCTTTTGCTTACGAAGTTGAGCTCTGCTGTGTATGTAAAAAACACTTAAAGAATTATGAAGATTTAGCTCGATTTGTTTTTATGATGAGGTAAAAAAAGGAAAATAAATTTAGCGAATGAGAGATTTCAGATACGCCATCTGTAATTTTTCGATTAAATTCAGCTGTGCTACATCGATTAGCATTACCACAAGCGGTAATCAATTTTCGTCTCAGTTTTTCTCTATATTCTTTTTTAGGAAAGGATAACAATAAACAAAATGTACGCGAGAGGAATTATTTACCTGCCAGTGATTCCATATGCAACATTTAAAAAAATTATTTAAGTTAATTATTTTTCAGATTATGCGAAATAACTTCTTTATTTAAATTACTCCTCGAGTGGAATTGGTTTTTAAAATAATCTGTTTGACTGAAAAAATAATGTGTTATTATTTGCTTCAGATACATTGCATTTTTCGGATCTGGAGCCAGAATTCGTTCATTTCAATTACTACCACGGTAGAAATACCTTTTAAAAGCATTTGTTCAACGAAAAATATATTATATTTACTATTTACTGTAGCACCGTTTTACGTAAAGTCTAATTTATTTTTTAAATTTCCATAGTATGGAAAGCACGGAAATGAAAATAAATTTTAAAAAATTCTGAAATCTTTCATGTTTTTATATTACGCCCAAACGAGCGTTTTTTTTTCATTTACAGACGCATACACGTTTTGAAAGCATTTGGGCTAACGCCACATTGGGCTAAAAATATTTAAAAATACCATATATTTAGAATATCCGATAGACTGTCTCGAGCGCTGGAGATTAAAATGTTTTATTCCCTACAGTGCTGCCACAGCTTGCTTTGAAATTGTTGAGTTTTTTAATCAAAAATTCGTTGTGTATGTATGTATATATATAACATAGTATAAACAATAAAACAAATTCCGAATTCGGGCTTCCAGGTGCCCATGTTCCGGTGGAGGACTGTGTTATTCAAAATTTGATGACTCTAGATGCAGTTGTTTTTTCACAGTACAAGAAACATATATAAACTCATGTAGATTCTTAATTATTTAGTTTCTTTAAATGTAATACAAGGCGAAAATATTTAGTGGCAACAAATTGAAAAGAGATATAGACGTTTATAGAGATTCGACGGAAAATACCATTTCGAGACTAATAAACCTTCTGGGCTAATAAATAGATTCAAAATAATTGCTTGATAATTACTCGCATCTTAGAGATTATATGGGCTTTACTAACATTTAATAAAAATCATTTCAGTATTACAAGTGTATGCGTTAACTAGATGGGTGTGCAAGGGGAAAGAAAGAGAAACATACCAAAATCGACAGCCATTTTTTACCTTATGTATTAGTTACAATTTCCTTGTAGCTATCTCAATAGCTTTCAGGTTCATTAGAAGACCTTCTAAGTCACTGGATTTAGTGTCACCAAGCCGCTAAGTCGGCAACAACGCTTTTAATTTAGTTCTGAAAAGTAAGAGGCAAAATGCAGTGTCATATCTCATATTCCTAAGCGTTACTTCTTTTTTGACAACTTTCATTCATAGAAATTTATCTTCTTTAGTTTATGATATTAATTGGAACCCATTTCTTTCAAAGCTTTCAAAATTCTAATAGCTTAGCTTTTTCCCGTTTCGTTATATAATCCTCTATAGATAACGCTAGTCGTGTTTTCGCTCTGTCCCACTTATTTATTTCCGTATAAACAGTTAGGGCTTCTCCTGTCCCTGGGAAAACAACATGCTCCTGAATAAGAGGAGTCTATGTCTGATCACCCTTGAAATCTATAGAAGTTTATTCAAAAATCTCCGGTAGACTATGGTTGCTTTGTGGATTAATTAATTACCAAGCGCTATTTCATAAAATTTGCTTAATTTGTAAACGCCACTTCTTATTATCGATATATGTGATTTGTGAATAAAACATGTAATGTGCATATACACATATTTTATTTCATTCCTATTGATGCACTATGGTTTATTCAACTTTAAAAAATGGTTATGCGCCAGTTAGGCATGCATATTTTCATGAGGTATGTGAAGCGTTATTTAATTTTAAAAGGTGTGTGCCATTTATTCATGCATATTTTCAGGAGGTATGTGAAGCGTAATAGGTTAAGAACCACTGAACCGGATGCTAAAAGGAAAAAATTCTGAAACAAAACTCTAACTGTGATTGCATTTGCCGCGCAAATGGTTAAAATCTTTTCGCTGGCGCGATTCCTTTGAAATCAGTCGCGAGATTTCATTAAGGTACATCGCATAAGATCCATTAACTGGATGCTTTTAGGAAACTATTATTGAATATGCTTAGTGTTTACTCTTCTATTTTAGCCAGAACGCTTCTAAATCTATATTCTGAGCTTCATTCTGAAAATTCTCCCTTAAAAGCTTTAGAATCGGCTTTAGTAAATTTATGGTGAATGTGGAAAATTCTTGCGGCATCTGGAGAGTAAAAAGCTCTCTTAAACGGCCCTTTTTGCCTCGGAAGTTGAAAGTAATGATAACACTGATGACTATACTTGAAAAGAAAGAATTACATTTTTTTTCAGAGAAAGGGTTCCAAAATGTTTCGAATACATAGCACAGAACACAAGACTTGAGATTCTACAGGACGCCTATTGAAAAGTGTATTCCTGTTCACCTGATAATTAGGGATAAAAATTCAATATCTTCTAATATGTTTATTTACCTGGGAACGGAATACAGATAACAGCCAAACGAATTACGAAAAACAATATTATAATAATTCGTTTGTCCTGAATAAAGGTAAACAAATAAGATAAAATTAAAAATAAAGAGAAAATGGATAAATAAACCTATTTAAACAAATAATAACTGAAAAAGGTGTGTGATTAAAATACACTAAGCATGCAAAATATGTTAAATTTACCACATCCCCCCAAAATAATAAAGTAACCTTCTTGAAAAAACATAATTTCTGAAAAGGAATACATATAAATGTTACATTTAAAAAACATTTCTCATCTGTTAGCCTAAATAAAATGTTGAATAAGTGGGACATTCAATCAAAAGAATGTTTTCGTTAATTAAAATTAAAGTGCAGTTAGTTCTATAATAATTATGAAATAATTCAAGGGTTTTGTAATTTCATACTTCGTCCAGTTCTTCTTAGAATTCTGACATAAAGGTATAATTGTCACTCCCCAATGAAAATGGCTGAAATGATTAAGATTTCTACCAAAATTACTCTTTAAGTATTAATTATTTAATGATTCTTGTACGTAATAAACAGTATGAAAAATGACTTTCCTGTACATTTACTTACACTCTTACGTACATTTAGTTACTCTTTGTACACTTACTTACTCTCTCTTTCTGTACATTTGCTTACTCTGTGTATACTCTTACAAAAAAACGTCAAAGCTCACGTGAAAGTCTTCTCTTCTACGGAAAGAGAGAATGGAGGGAAAGAAAGTTTCCATCTTCCACCCTATTTTGAGAATAATTCGGTCCGAATGGCGCATGCGTGTTTGCGTTCATGGTCGCGGATGAGGCAGTCAAACTATACCAAACTGCCGAACAGTTACAACTATAGTCATAAAAGTGGTGTCTAAATATAGTAATGTGCTACCAGGTGAGATAGCTTACAGCGCCACCTGGTGACAAACGGCGGAGTCAACGTCCCTATCTCGAAAGTGATACGAGATAGGAAGAAAAAGCGAATTACAAAGTTGTAAAGCATCGTCGATTTAGTACGAAAAGACGCCTGGTGGATATGAAAGTTAAGAATAGAACGTTTTAAATGAGCATGTGTTTGCTTGCGATTTCCTACCCAGTGACGCGACGAAATGATCTTGGAAGGAAAACAACAACAACTAGTTATCACAACTAGTTACCATTATTTTCGATGTTCAAACTTCTCTCCGCCAACTGAAATGCACATCTGGATCCTTGTTAGAACTTCATATTGCATGCCAATGAGTGGCAAGTTTGCACAAGCATCTGTTATACGTCGTTGAAGGTCCTGCAATGTTTGTAGAGGAGTCGCATACACCTGCTGTTTCAAGCATCCCCACGGGCAAAAGTCAGGTCAGGTGAACGTGGAGGCCGCTCTTCGAAACCACCATACCTAATTATTTGTTCTCCGAATTCTTCAATCAGTTATTACTTCACAGCTGCCATCAGGGCTTCCATCAGGTACAGTCTGTGCGCAGACGCACCGTCATGTTTAATTACCCATTTCGGAGCTGGTGCAACGGCAGGTTCTAAACTAAAACGAGTATTACGTCTTGCAAAATTTCTAAATATATTGCGGCCGTTAATATATCCTAGTAAAATATTGGGCCGATTAGCCTTTTATTATAAATTCCACACAAATAATTAATCGAAAACCGTATTTGATGTCGAACGTCGGCAGAACATGATGGATTTTCCAGTGCCCAGTAATGGGTGTTCTGCCTATTGTATATTTCATTCCGCGAAAAGCATGCCTCATCCGTCCACACTATACCTGCCAAGAATGTTGGCTGGACCTCAGTCCGGTTCATGACGAAGCTGCACCATGCGAAACGTCT
>KK117706.1:358143-372831 GCA_000611955.2 Stegodyphus mimosarum
TAGGTGATGGCCTGTATGGATGAGCACCTAATTCATTTAGGATTTTCCTAACGCGACTTTTTGAGACGTCGCAGTTTTCTCTTACCTCTCTTGTCGTGCTGTTTGGATATGAGAGGGCGTATGATAAGGCATATTCCAGTTGTAATTTCCGCCCTACCTTAGCTGGTCTGCCGGATCGAAGTCAGCTTGTCAAGCAGCTCCCATAACCTGTAGGATGGTTTCTATATGAGGGATGCGGGCTTGCAGGAAAACCTTTCCGATAGAATCGCGCTACCGATCATGCCTTGCGTCCACATTCACCGCAGAACCATCTCACAATAATCATTTTTCGAAAATTGCTGAATGACCACGAGCTTCAACATACAACTCCGAACAGATATCTCTTTTATTGCTTTTTAGGTGAACAGGTGGGACGTTTCATACACTATTTTCGAAAGGCACAAATTTGCATACCAAGCTCAAGTTCGTTGAACTGATGCGTTTTGCGTTCTCGATCTGCATATTGTCTACTCTGTTTGTAAAGGTAGTCAGTACAAGGATGCACCTCGCGGGTTTGAACCAAAGTCCTCTCGACTGTGAATTACAAGCAATACCAGTGTGCCGCCACTGGGCTCGTTTTTCATCCGAAGGATAATCTTTTCTCTTTTCAAGTTTCGTGACGTCACAGTTTCGGAAATCGCCAAGAAAATAAATGTGCTTTTTCAGCGTTCCGTTTTTAGCATTCATATTCACTGTCTTTCGTACAAAATCGACGATGCTCTACAACTTTGTAATTAATTTTTTTCTACCTATCTCGTATAGTTTTCGAGACAGGGATCGTAACTCCGTCGTTTTCCACCAGGTGACGTTGTAAGCTCTCTCATCTAGTAGGGAATAGCCACTTTACTATACCCAGAAACCACTTTTATGACTAGAGCTGCAGCCGTTTATCAGTTAAGCGGATGGTACCGGACTTTAGTGGGCACCTTATATATTTTTAGGATGTGTTTAGGAATCTTGAAAGTGAAGTCTGGAAAACATCAAAAGCTGTATCATATTTTCGTGAAGTTTTTCAGTGTAAACTATATAACAGAATACGAAGAAGAAATGTTAAAAATGGAGCTATTGATACCTCAACAAATTATATAGACAAATACGGAAATTATTTTGAGGAATTTTATAAAGAAGTTAGTTATAAACAGCGTTTCAAAAACAGTATATAGAATCTGTCTTGAATAATTTCAAGATAAATTCTTTTGAAGATTATTTTGAAGAATTTAGAATTTCTTAAGCATTAGTTAATTATTTAACAACATTAAAATTTTAGTACTCCATTACGTTAACTTTTGAAACAGATTTATTAGTGCTATCAAATCAGACGACCATATAACAGGAAATTTACACAGGAATCACTAGCTTGAAAAAAATATAAATGTCTGTTTTGGCATTACTTTAACACTTTTAAAACTAAAGTTATGATTATAGGCCCTGAAAATAAACCCAAAATCTTTATTCTTGCAATTTTTCAATTTTTTAAAAATAAGAATGTTATTTGTGTACCTGCATCCAAAGTTACCTTGTAATGATGGATTAATAAATTGTAATAACTTGCAATACACTAACAATTTTATAACTTGTTAGGAAGGTATGTTATTAAATATACATCATAAATATAATTCAGAATTCATCATGTGGAAGTGAAAAATATATGTACCACATACATAATTAGGTTCTCTGCGTTTTAAATTTTCCGTCCCTTTACTTATGGTATATTCCTCGAAATACATTATAATTTTTTTTGCTATTTACATTGTTTATTAATATTTTTCTGCATTACGTAATATTTTTGTCGTTGTAGTTTACAGGCTTCTAGTTATTCCTGCTTAATCATACATCTTAAATCAAACATCTTCCGATAATTTTCAGCACTTCGAAAGAGAATGATATCTTTAGAATAAATGAATTCCGCAACCAAAAACATTTTTATAATTATTCTTGAAAATAAAAATTGCTGGTAAGGAAACAAATGTTTCAGTTCTGAAGTTTTATGTTTAAAAAATGTTTCAATCCTAGAGACAAGACAAAAATTTTCACAAAAGTTGAATCTTTAAAAGAAACTTAAAAGCATCACATCATTTTCGTGTTTACCCAGCGAAAATAAAAATGGATGCTAAGGAAACAAAATGTTTGAAGAGAAGACAAAAATTCTTAAAGAATCTGAAACCTGCCTATAGGGTCAAGTAGAAGAAAATTTTCAGAATATAGATTCAAGGCAAAAAGGGAACTATCAGCATTCTTCTACAAAAGTTTAGATATATTAGATAATTAATATAACTTTTAAAATATTGCACTACTGTTACATATGATTTTATAACTTAAATCTATATTATTGATTATCTACTATGTCTTTTATTTCATATGGTTGATAATATACCTTTTTGAGGTTTCTTTTCACTATAAATCCTCCAGTGACTGAGTGGATAAGGTTACAAAACGTAATTATTACGACTGGCTTCAAATCTCGGCTCAGGCGCTGGCTGCATGAGTGTTTTTTGTGGTTTTCCCTTCGTGTAGTGTGAATACAACCAGTTTTCCCTCCTACAGTCCCCCCCCCCAAAAAACTTCACGATTCATCCCTTTCCTAAGGCAGATAATCCTTATACGCTCTAGCTTAATCATTTTCAAGAAAGTATTGCGAAGGAGATTTTCTGGAATTAAATGATCAAGTCTATATGGAAAGCATAGCATTAATTTTCCTAAATTCGTTTAAATTACTTGAGCTCTCTTTTCCACTTATTTACAGCAGTTTTATATAATTACCTAATTTTTATTGAATTCGCTCTTGAAACACACGTATATGGCCGTCCAACCGGTGTAGTGGTTCGAATTCCGGAGAAGGCATGGATGCTTATAAATGTATAGTGTCCGTGCGACATGGGGCACTCTAAATATGCGGCAAGCCGAAAGTCTCTCGAGAGGTTGATGGTAGGAGAAGAGGGAGGGGGGACCATGGGAGCCGTTTTCCCGGGGTGCTTCCCAGAGAGTCGAGAAGATCTCCGGGCAGCTCCCCGACGAGAAATTTCGTGGATTTAAGCTGACTATAGGTCAGGCAAGTGAGCATTAGTCAGCAACAACAACACGTATATAAATACATGCATAGGCACTTATAAAAGAATTACCTAAAGCTACAGATTCCAGCAGCCATTCCAGTTTTTAAATTAGATTAAATATAAAAGGAAATATATACAATAAACGCTAATGTGTTTACTTTCTATATTCCCGTTTTCTCTTAACATTTCACGTCCCATAGCTCTTTATCCTACGTGAAAGCAGAAAAATTAAACGCCATTAGAAATTTTAGAAGAATAAAACTATAAACTCTTTATCCATATAGTCCGAAAAAAATTCTATTAGAATTTTGCTAATTCTAACATATTTAATTAATCATTAAATAACTTACATTCATTTAAAATAAAAATAAAAAATCATGAAATTCCAAGTTTGACAAAATTTCAGAATAAATAATGACAATCTCGTCTCTTTCTATTATTTATTAATTTTTGATGCATAAATAAGAAACGTATGCTTGTACGAAAATCATTATAAACCGTGTTTCTTACAGCTTGACACTTGATGGCATGTCGATTCTGATACCGTTTGTAACCTTACAGAAAATTTGCTAGAAATTATCTTCTTCGCAGATCACAGATGCTCTGTAGTCAATCTGTTTTTTTCATTAATTTTCAACTGTAATAAAAAGGCGTTCACATACAAATGTACTCTCAAACAAAACGATTATTCTCAGTATAAAAATTCGTTAACTATTCTTATTTGTGTTTTGCTAAGTTTGAATAAAATTTACTTAAATCTGTATCTTCAAATCTTTGAATAAAATTTATATCACATTATAAATTAATTAGCTCTATTCATAGAATTTCTGAGGCGTTTTTCATGTTTGTATTTAACGGAAAACTAACTCTTGATACCTTTGCACTACCGTATTTCCACCAAATACTTAATCGAAATCCCTTCACGGGCCGCGTAAAGTCGAGTTAGTTTGAGACTACTGTTCTATAGTATGTATGCGTAATACATACATGCATTCCGTGTGTATACACATATGATACATACTCAGGTATTGTAAATTCCGCAAACAAAAATTATTACTATAATGAAACAGCGAAAACAAGATAAGGGCTTACTTTTTATGTAGAATTTAAGGCTGAATAAATAAATACAGAGCAGAGATAATACTGCTTCATAGACAGTTAGCCCTAGTTTGTTTTGCCTTATCCAAATAATTAAATATACAGAATTTTCTAATAATATATAAAATCTTGTAACACATGCTTATAAATAATGAAAATAATTTTTTTCAGTGACTGACTATTTGTACTAATAATAAACAACGAATTTCAGGCAAAGAAATACTTATAGTTCACCCTCGGCCCTTCATTTTTCTATTGCCATCTTCGGTCATCCCCTTTTATGTTTTTATGGGTAAGCTTAATGATGATTAAATTCATTTATTAAACTTGGTCTCTCGTTATAATCAATATTTTGCAATATTTTTCTTATGTCTAGCATAAATATGGACCACTTTCGTTTAAAACTTTCCTTACAACGACATTTCTCCTTGTGGGTAGATAGCCTACAGGTAACTCTGCAGGTAGTAGCCTGTTTGCTTTTCCATATTTAAACAATTCAGACTATAAAATTTTCCAAACCATAAAATTCTGTATCCTGTAACGCGTTCTGACGCAATACGTAAACTACGTTTCTCCTACAACAATCGCTTTATACTACTAATGAACAATAAAATTTAAATAAAGAAACGATTCTAATACGCCCTCGATCCCTCCTTATTTTCTCGCCCGTTTTTTATGACATTAGCAATTCTTGTCAAGATTAAATTGCAAAATATTCCTGTTTTGGAAGAAAAAAGAAGAAATATCTGAAGTAAAACAAAACCCTTGACAAACTTAGTTTTTTTTTCAGACAACGAAAAATTAATTTTTCCTTCGTAACGTTTTAAAAATCGTTGTTAATAGCCCAGCTCAAAAAAGAACACCGGATTTTATTATATTGCATATCTGGTACTTTCTGTGGACGTAAAAAGTACTGAATCATTTATAATAGCGCATTAAATATTCAATGCTTCCAAACATTCGGGAAAAATAAGCTTGGCTCTGAGCCTTTCGCATTGGGAGAGGAAAGTAAACAGACGAGTCACGGAAATATAATTTCTAGCGCGTGAAGAATTTTGCGTCAGCCTTGATATTTTCCATGGCATTGAAAAATAACTTATGCAGGTAGAAACCTTTACAAATCTTCAAGATTATTTTGGTATAAGACAGATTTTACTGAGTGCTTTTAACATGTTTACTTGTTATTATTTAGGAGGTTACCTATCATGAGGATTCAAAATTTTCGAGTAAAATTGTTAGAGATCTTTTATTGCTGTTATACTGCATATTCTTAGTACTTTAGTATGATGCCTCAGAGGAAACTAACGATAAATGATATATTTTTAGCAGAAGTGCTTTCAGCGATCAAGGAGTTTTCAAACAGGTGCAATTGAAGAAGGCAACAGAGTTGAACTACAGAGAAATCTTTTGCTGAAGTAAAATGTACCTCAATTACCATTGATTTTCTCAGAATAAGTTTTATTTGGCGCGTCGCCCTTTCTCATATAGGTGTGTATCAAAAAATATTTTAATCATCTAAAATAACCTGCTGTCTGTAAACAAAAGAAGCATTGAAGTATTACGTGACATTTCATAGCTGGACATATCATTTCAAATTTTGAAATTTTTTCTACTGCTTTCAAAAGAAGTATAATCTTTCATGACAATTCATTCCAGCTCAAGTTTCTTGTTGAATATGTAACAGTTTATTTATTCTTTACATAGAAAATAATTTTTAATATTTAAAAGTTCAGTAAATGGTTTAACTAATGTATCTCAAAACAAATTTTTAAATATCTTTCATGTCTTGAGAATAAAAGAAAAAAAAATACCAAAAAAAAACATTTTTAGAATTCAAGCAATAAACATTTGAAATAGTTTCAAACAAAAATATTTCAAGCTCTCAAATGTCCGTTTAAATCTGTTCGTCACAATTATACGTGATTTCTATGTAATCTAACTATCTAACTGCTACTAGAATTAGTTTAAGATTCTCACTTAACCCTCTGATCGCGGGTAGAAATATATAAAAGCATAAAAAGAAATTCATATCTCTTTCTTCCTCCGAAACTGATCGTAGTCGAAATCCCAGTTTCTCTCTACGCAATAAGAACGTTCCTTACGTATATTCAGAATAAAAGGTGAACGCCTTATTCATGGATCCCGGAGGGTTAACTATTAAATTTTAAATTTAAACTTTTTGAAAATTTTTTTATAATTTAAAATAAAATTGACTTTTTACATTTAATATTTTTGTACCTTAATTGTATTTATCCCACTAATGCTTTTATTTTCATAGTCACAACATATTATTTTATTGTGGATTTCTATAACAGCTCAATACGTAGGAGCATAATTAAGTCCTCCTCGTCTTAAGACAGTTACATATGCTCATCACGAGGTGAAAATATTGTTAAATTGAAAATAATATTTACTAGTATACATATCCTACCCAGTATCCTAGTTTCGTCTAGCCAGCTATGAGGGCAAAATCATGTAACCGAAAATATATCTTATCTCATATAGGTTTACAAAATATTGGATTGAGAGTAAAAATATCTGTGTACAGGTACTCACCATTAAGCGGAAAACTCGCTAGACCTACTAATATTGAAGCACTAAACTTATAGCTTCAGGACTGCAACAGTGCTACAATAAACCATTTTCATACTGAGGTTGAAGATAGCGAGTAGAAAAAAGGGGGGCAGTTTTTACTAATTTAAAAATCATAATAGTTCTTTAATTACACTTTTCAATAATAATATATAATTACGCTTGTTAAGAATAACATACATAGCACCACTGCTTAGCATTTTGGCTGAGATCAAAGTTAGCGAGGATTACCTGTCCACTGTAATGTATCTGCTGGACTTTCAAGCTCTAGAAATGTCGAGATTCGTGAAAAATTGAAATTGAGTTATTTAGTGATTACAGTGATTAGCTTTACTAATAAACAGGGGAAAACATAAGTAATAGTATATATTTTCTATATTTCAACAACCTTAATAGTTACTTCAAATAGCAAAAAAGGTTATCAGCACTGTACATACCAGATGCAGAAAAGTTTGCGGAATCAGAAGGTTTATCTTCGTAGCAATCTTATGTATCTGATAGTAAACCATGTTATCCATGCTTTACCTCTTTTTGCTCCCCCAGCTTTGATTGACAATTAAGAATATGGTTGAATAGTGAAGATATTGCTGAAAAGGAGGAGAGAAACAGAGGAAGAATGAAAAGGATGATGCGTTCGGAGTGAAGACCTAGCGGAATTTGCAGTGAGGAAAAGGAATGAAGTGCAAGAGACGCATACATGATGCAGACAGCGATAAATAGACTGAGTTTTCGAACAGATGAGAAATACGGCAAAATAAACTTTTAAAAAGTAATAAAAAATGCAACTTTATTTTTGTGTTCTGAACAGAACTCGAAGTTACTCAAAATACGGTTGCTTTTTTACCTAATTTTAAACCGATATTTATTTGGGAGAACTAGGAAGATTAACTGACGATTAGTTGGCCGCCTTGAATGATGATCAACTGAATACTTTTAGAGAATATTATTTAGTGTATATGAGGAGGGGAACAAAACGGTGTGAGAGTATCCGCTCCAGCCTGAGAAGATCTATTGTCTGTGGTTTCGATTGCGACGTGATAAGTGACGATCCATGTGATGTGCTCTTGTCTACTGTGACTTAGGTAGAGATGTTTCCTATTTGTCTTCCCAGATTCTGGCTTCAATATTTCAGACGTTCTCTCAGTCCAGCGCGTGTCCCTGGGATCCGTCAGCTTCAAGTGACAACTTTCCAACCACTTTTCCGGACTATTAACTACGTGTGAAGAATTAGGGAGTCCGTCGGATAGTGTGATGCATTAAAATGTTCATCTTCAGAAATATTTTGCAGTGGGAACTATGAGCGTATAACCAAGAATGCTAAACTTATCGCTACATAAACTGTTGATGATAGTCCACACAAGTACGCATTACCTCTTCCTAAAATGCGTACAATGAATTGTAAGCCTGTTACGCGAACTTAGTAACTCTAATTAGGCCAAGTTTTCCGCTGATGTTTATTGAGAATTCGAGCAGTAAATTCACTCAATATTTGTATGCTATTATCGGTCTGTTACTTAAGATTTTCCTAAGGTATTTAAGTTATACTGAAGTTTAGCATGGTTATCAAATTTAGGCCAATATAGCAATTTTTAATCTGAAATATTTGTAAAGGAACTAATAATCTGGAAAAACTAATAAAAATGTTATGTTTTAATATATGTATTATGTCTAGCATTTTTATAGCTTCATAAGTTGCATCTTCAGAATGCAAAAATGCGTTTTATCAAACTGAACCTGGGTTTGTACTTGAAAAATCTAAATTAATACTCGAATTCAGAGTTCAATGGTTTTATCGCTTGATCACTAACATGTCATGGAATCACAAACTACACACATAACGATTATTTACTTCACAGGGAGAAAATAAAAGTCGGGGAAGTTACCATCTCTTTGCTTTATGTGTCACTTAGCGTTAATGGTTATATAGCTAATGTTTATTTGCACTTGTTACTATCAGGATTACATGATTTAGCACTGAAAACACCTCATTAAGTTGATACATCTTACACTGTATCCAAATTTGAAAAAATACGCAAATTAAAAAATTCCGCAATACAGCACAGAGTGTATTTTTTCCCGGTTTTATTCTTTTATCTTTTTTTATGCTTGTAACACTCAATGTCCACAAAAAATATACATTTTTAAATCTTGGAGTTGAGTTATTATACGGCTAAAATAGCAGCGAATTTCTTTAGATGAACAAATTAATATCGAATCAAAAATACAGTATGCGAAAAATTTAATATGATCTGTTTTTTTCATCGCTTCTTTTTATCTTTCAACTATTCTTTATCGAAAACGTTATTACATCATTTGGGTAAAGATTCCTCGGAAATATTGCCGTACATTTAAATAAATTTGCATTATGCTTTCATCCAGGGTTTTTTTATAATTTATTTGAGTTTTATTGCAAATTTTGACTCTCAAACTAATATGGTAAAATGAAAAGATATGAAGAAGATTAATATGATGGGGTTTGCATTTAATAACAACCCACGCAAATCAAGCAATTAATTAAAGCGAGTTCAAAATGAAAAAAAAATTTGAAAGTTTACCGATTTTTTTTCTTTTGTATTGGAGCTTCGAAATATTTAATTCAAACAATATCTTTTGTGGTTTCATTTAATTTTCTATATTTCATTCAATTGATTTATGCTAAAATGTCATAATGTTACCGTTATGTAAACATGAACAAGAATATTGTATGAATTTACCACTTTGAAAATGTTTAACGTTTTACTGCGTTCTGTTTTTACGAAATTGCTATACAAGGACAAAATATTTTATATTCCACATATCGGGAGTATCTTCCTACTTAATACATAAGAACTCCTTATTGATAAGGAACAAACATGTTAAAATGCATCAGAAATAGAAAACAACCATTGTTAAGTACTATTGCGTTTACACTTTTTTTATTATTTCAATAAAAGTAGAACATTAAACTATTTGTATAATATAAATGCAAGATTCGTCATTACTTTTAAAATTTCCATCTTATTTATATATTCCATCTGATTCATTTTCCTTCCTTTTTAAAATTTAAAAATGCTGCCACATTACCTCATTCACGACATTCTGGAAACTCAGATGAAAATATTTTACAGTTGAGCATGTTATAGATTTAAACATGTTATCTAGATTTACCAAGTAAGTGGGGGAGAGGGAATAGTCAACAATCTTATGTGATAGGTTTAGATTTTGAAATTACACAGCTTTCCAATGGCAACGTGGTTATTGAACTTAACTTCGTAATTACCTTAGATTTTCTGACTGTATATCCTTCTGTTGGCAAAATGACTAACTACTTAACGCTGAAATCTATTTTTTCATATTAAATTCCTGGCTATAGAGAACGACTAAATGAAAGTTTTTTGTAGCTTACGCCAATGGTATCAAACCTGCAGCCTGTAAAAGGCTCCCGAAGAAATTTTATGTGGCGCGCGAATACATTTTGAAATCCGACGCTTATAGTTTTAAAGACATAAAGATGCGCACGGAGTTTACGTGCATAAGGTTTATTGAAGGAAAAAAGATGGAATGAATAGGCTGGGCTTTGTCACTGTATGCTTGTACGTGAGGTCTCGTGACTAGAGTAATGGTGGGAGAATTTTCCTCGTTGGAACAGTCAGTAAATTGAATTTGCCAACCGACAGCTGGTGATGCTTCTGTATTTCGAAATTTCCGGTTAAGGTTAAAAATAGTTATTTAGTGGTTAATTCAACATATTAAAATTTCCCCCAATAAATGCCAGTCTAAAATGCCGCCTATATGGGGCAGTAGTTAGTGTCGCTGACTGCCATTATGAATTGCCTAGATTCGAATCTCAGAGAAGGCATCAGTATTTGTAAGCGTATAGTGTCTGTGCTGGTTTCTACTTGTAGCTATTAATCTAAAATTTACGGTTTATTTGTCATTGGGTTTGAATTACAAAGTAGAATCAATAGAAATTTCTTCCAGATACCAACCTTTAGATTTCAAATAGGAAATAAATATTAATGTGAGTTCTTCTTCTGTGTTATTACTGTTATTGTTCATATATAGTTTGATAACTATTGAATAAGTGAAATTTGAAAATCTATTTAATTTAACTAATTAATTCATATTTATAATTTTTTTTTGTTTTGTCAAAAATGTTTTTGTATTTCCTTAAAAAAAGTGTTCTGCCCAGTCAGCTGCTTTCATTCAAGCACTCAGCCTATGTGCAATTTGAGTTTGAGATCACTGGGTTATGCTATACGCAAATCTTCCTCAGAAAGTTCTATACCATCATGGCACATATCCTCATATGTTTTGTTATGAAAACTGCACACTTAGAAAAGTTTAATATACAATTTTGTTTGTCTTTCCTGACAAATTTACGAAAATTCTTCTCTCTATAAACTCTGATGTAATTCTTAAAACATACTTTAGGAAGGTAAATCTTTTACACTGTACTACAGTACTTACGATCTAATGTATTTCCAAAGCATTTAAAGAATCAAATTCCAGTTTTATTTTAAAAATCAAGATTTACAGTTTCCTAACATGTAAATTTACAACTTGTTAAAGAGAGGATATTCCAGTGAAGGTACTTTATGGTATTTAATGAGCCAAATAAGAGTAAAGTGAATGAAGTCTGAAGGTACGAAAAGCGAAGACGATAATTATTAAAGTAAGATAAAAATAGCAAGTAAGGAAAATTATGAAAATAAAAATGCAGAAAAACGCGAAAGATATGTGAATAAGGTAAGATGTAACAAAGGTTAGGATCTGGTACTTGAGAAATTCAAAGAAATGATAAAAGCAGAAATTTGATAATAAGTAATAAATGTGCTTGAAAAGTTTCAGTAAATAAATTATTGCAATATTTATTCGAATAGAAAAAGAAAGAAGCTTCAAATCAGGGTAAGAACGAAATCGTCTTAAAACTGCATTCAACATTTAAAGACTACATTCGTTTCCTAAATTTAAATTACACATTTAACTTTTTTTCCGTTCTAGTATTCCTCTTTTCTCCCTGAAAGCAGGTATTTTAAGGTAGAAAGGGCTTTTTATGTAATCCGAAAGACCTTTTTCTTAAAATAAAAAGTTCTATACGTTTTTTTTCAATCCTCAGACTTATTCCAATGATTAATAATTAAGTTACATTTTATTTTTCTATGTGCTTCTCTTGTAGTGAATAACACAGAATCTCTAATTTAAAGAAAAGATAAAATGAAGTGAAGAAAGAAAATAAAATAATGAATAATAAAACAAAAATTAATGAATAAGAGACAAAATCATTAACGAGGTAAGTAAATAAAATAAAAGAGAAATATTTATAATGAATAATGAAATTCTGCTGATCTAAATTTTAATGGTTTGAAATTTTCCTCTAGGCCAATAAAGCAACCATAATTATTTTTAAATATTTTCTCAATCTCGAATTCTAATTGGTGTATAAAATGAGCTCGATATAAAGCAATTTTAGATGAATATGTTGTTGTTAACTCATATAAATAAAAACTAGATAGCCTTAAACGTCTATTTCCATGGTAGGAGTTGCTATAAAGCAAATAGCGCTCCAGAGCTTTTCTCTTCAATTAATGAATAACTGAAATAGATGCACTGATAAGATGGTAGTTAGTGAAACCCCGGATGGTGGTTAATAAAACCGAAGGGTCTGGGTCCGAATTTTTGAGAAAACATGGATGTTTGCAAATACACGGTGTCTATGCGGCATGGGAGCACTTAAAATATATAGTTAGCTGAAAATTTTCTGGAGTTGTTTGGTGGCGGGGAAAGAGGCGTGAGAGACCTCGGACCCGTCCAACGTGGCGCTTTCCTTCAAAATTGGAGAAGAACAAGGCAAAGTCGTGCTGTCACATATATGGTGCTAAAAGTTCATGCCACTAACAGACGCAGTCTTGCCCTCGTTGTCAAGATAAAATTCGTGAGATTGTTCTGATAGGTGAGACAAATGAAATTTGCCACAACAAACATAGCTAAAACAAATAAATTTTAGTACTGCAGTAAAGCATTTGCAATTTTAAACGAAAGGGATTGTGAGTGTTTTGATTTTTAAAAATTTGGGTAAGGAGGATCAAAGTAAATGAAGCAAAAGTTTATTTGTTTATGCAGTAAACAACGGATTGCTCCAAAAGGATATCTTTGACCTGGCTTGTCAATGGGACAGCTACCTCAAGGAACCCATTTGACCTCATCGTGACAATAAGATATATATATAAGTAAATTACAAAGAAATAAAACTCCTCTGATTTCAATATAAAAAAAACATCTTTCAGTAGTTTGTCGCTGGAATTGTGATTGCATGTTTGCTGAAGATCACAATATTTTTTCTTTTTGCCTTAGCTTCGTTTTTTTTCTCTTTTATTTTCCAAGAGCAGGAAAGCAATCGGCGTTCATTTTTCTTGCTTTTCCTTCTAGCAAAAGTGCTTAATCCCTTAGCGAAGAGTTTTGTTTTATTTCAACGACAATAACAAAAACATTTCTATTGTACTTGTTCCGAATTCATAACATTTTTAATGTTTAATCTTTTCTGCATCTTTTTATCAAAAGCTTTGCTTCGTTGCTAACGTTTTTCTTCCTCACGCCTTTTCTACTTATTATTAAGTTATAAACTTAAATCCTGCAGTAATGTATCAAAGTAAGAGGATGAGAACTGAAAGAAATGAATAAATGGCATGTAGTAGATTTCTTCCTTTAACTAATACTATACGATGTAATCGCTAGGATCAAACTGAATCACGGACAATTGAGTCAAAAATAATTTTTTGCTATATATTGCTCATTATAAGTCAATACATGAAAGCCAAGTTTTCGCTATAACAACAAATCCTTAGATGTTTCCACAAGCCCAATCTTTAACACTTTTTTTTGTCCATGCAGAAATTCAAAATTTATGTACTTATTATTGAATGACTATGAAATACTTCGTGAATGAAGGAAATAAATATTTTTCGGGAAGCTTACATTCTTAAGACAGTTATCGGTCATACACACACACATATGTATAAAAATTGAAAAAATTACATAATATAAAAATATAATTATATAAAAATTGAAAGACATTTAATTGGCAATAGATCTTTATATTTCTGATTTTTAATTAAAGCACAACTCCCTTCAAGGCATCTGCATTTTCCCTGCAGTACCCGCAACGGGAAACCTCTTGCCCAATTGCCGTGCAGGATTGAAACAAAGCTCTCTGAGTTTATAAACACTTCAGCCGCGATATACGCACTCTCTTTTGCTGCTTACGCTTGCTAGCTGAAGTACGTTCTTTGCTTGGGTGCTTAAAAAATTCAATGCTTCATAATTAAAATCGTGAGGTGCAAATTGTTTCCATTGTGTTGTGCTATGCCATAAGATGTGTCTAAATAGAGTAATTAACAAGTAATAAAGCTATGTTTGAATTATCAAGTGATTTGTGATTATTCAAAAGTTCCCGGCCATCTTCTACCACGAAATCTTCTATAGCGAGCTATCGCGTATTTCATTATTGTGACCATGCTTGAAAAACAATTGGTATCTTCCTTAGTCCTATAGAAAATGCAATACAATTAAAGATTGGGTAGAATGTCATGTCACTTGATATACAGACAGAGTACGCCTATGTAAATATGTGATGTTATTTATAGCACGATAAATTTATGCAGTGAAATATACAGGGAATCTGTAACCACCACCTCTGTATGACCACCTCTCACAGCGATGAAAGCTGCAACAATTAGTGTGTGGATAGCATCTGAGGGAGGGAAACCCATATGCTCTGAACCCCCCTCCAAAGTTCGTCCTCCGATAACGGCTGCGGCAGAGTAGACAAATGACGACCAAACAGGTCCCAAATATCCTCGATCAGCGAAAGATCAGGGAACATTGCAGGCCAAGGAAGCAATGACACATGCTGCAAGGTTTGTCGGCTAAC
>KK117706.1:372896-404431 GCA_000611955.2 Stegodyphus mimosarum
AAATGCTATTCAGCCGTTGAATGTAAGGTAGAACAACCGGTTGCAGCACCTCATCAACGCATCGTCGTGCCGTCAGTGAACCTCTGATGCGTAACAGGGGGTGATCTGCTATCGGTGTCCGCCGAAAACATCGCGGACGAAAACGTCGCGGAGAAAACAACGCAAGCGAAAACGTCGTGGTACAAAACATCGTGGGAGAAAAGAAAGCGAAGAGAAAACATCGCAGTTCTAAAACATCGTAGTACAAAATATCGTGGTCGAAAATAAAGCGGTTCAAAAACTTCGTAGTTTAAAAACACCGTCTTCGAAAATGTCGTGGTAGAAGGAAACTTAAGCATTTAAAAATTGAAAATCAGTACAAAATTAATGCAACTTATATATTTTTCATGAAAAATTATCATTAGAAATTTATAAAAAAATTAATTTATTAATAATATTTTTAATTAACTATGTAAATTTAAAATTCTATTAATGCTAGAAGTTGCATTAATTTTCTACTCATTTTAAATTTATAAATTTTTAATTTTCCTTTTTACTTTTCAGCAAAATTCTATAAGTTCATTAAAAATATGAAATATAGAAGTAGAAATATCCCTCTTTCCTTCTTGCGCTCCCAAATTATTATGCGAATATACAATTACAACTTTTAAAACCTGAAAACTTATTTGTGCGATGTTATCGTCATGCGATGATTAAACCGTAGGTACTTTATTTTTTCCCACGATGTTTTCGACAACGATGTTTTTAAACTGCGAAGTTTTTGAACCGTTTTATTTTCGACCACGATATTTTGTACTATGATGGTTTAGTACTGCGACGTTTTCTCTTTGCTTTCTTTTCTGCCACGATGTTTTCTCCGCGACATTTTCGTCAGCGATGTTTTTGGCTGTAACCCCTGCTATCATAACCTACTATCATGAACGTGGCATGATGTTCAAACCATTATGCGCCTTTAACGAGTGGTGTGGCGTTCCGCGATAGTGGTCGGATTGGCTCTATCTCCCCGACGCCCGCCACTGCTTCTCTATGTGTGCATCGACCTGTGCGTTCTGTAGTACCTAGGTGGACATGGCTATTTACATTTCCTTCATTCATCTATCTAGAAACCAAATTATATGCACAGTAGATACATGTACGTGCATTTCAGAGCGATTCAATGGTGATCAACCAGCAGTAAGTAAACCTAAAATTTGCCCCTCGCGAAATCTACTGTTTTCCAGAACTGCCTACTGTGTCATTATGAGGCACTGGCCCCCTCTATGAAGAACAAGGACGCCAGCGCCAGCGAAATAAAAAAAAACAGTAAAACGGACCACGCGAAACGACTGCGATTATCATATTGTTAATTCACGCACGGAATGGTTTAAAAATAAAGCAAAAATCTTTAAAACAGTTTTGTAAGTTACATGAACGATACAGTTGTACTGGATTACTCTAAATAAAAACGTTTAAAAAAGCAATAGTTTATTTGAGGTTTGACGCCGAATAATAAAAGAAAATAACCCACAATCATCGTTCAGGACAGCCGGAAGAGATCAAGACATCTCTTCGTTTATACATGTCTTCTGGAACGCTGAACTTTTCCAAACTCTGAATTCCCTAACCAACAGACACTCTAGCGACTATTGGTTCTTCCGCCACTTCCTTTTCTTTTATCTTACGCCATAATCACGTTTAATCGCCATAATCATGATCAGTTTGCATCTTAGGGCATCTGCATGACTTGTTCTGCTACATATTCCCCGAAATTTGCATATTTATACTGCCGAATCTTCACGGTGTTGCCTTTTCTGCGTCGACCAGATACATGCAAGGTAAAATGTTAATTTCAGTTTCTTATAACTTCTAAAACTTTTCGTTTTGCTTATTTTCTTACCTAGGTCTAAAAATGGCAACATGCTGACGACGAATTTTTCTGATGCGCATCACTCCTAAATTTGATTTTTCGCATGCGACTTATAGTGACCTACAAACTTATGTTGTAGAGACATTAGGTTATTTCGAAACAGGAGAGATGAAGAATGAGCAATGCCCTCGCCGGGACTTGAACCACGGACCTCTCGAATACGCGTCGAGCGTGCTGACCACTACACCACGTAGGCATATGAAAAAGGCGGGAGAAGTACCTTATAACGTAACCACAAAAATAAAACATCAGTCCTTATGACTTCCATATATCTGTAAATTTTACGTTTCTTAATTTTGAAATTCGATTACTTAAAAAACCAATGAAATTAATGCAGTTTGCTGCTTGATCTATTACCCAAAAATTGTAACAAATTATAACTTGAACGAGTCTAAGTCCGATCATTTTTCGCTTCTTGTGCGCTTAGGAAAGAGAAAATCGTATTCAGAACTTTCGGATTGCATATCTGTAATGTACAGAGATAACTACTCCTTGAATTTGTTTTCTTACGAATCCGAACTATTCCGCAAAATGAAAAGGATTCAATATTTAAAGAAAATGAACTTTTATTATGTTATTCCTCTGCAAATGAAGATTTAATATGCAAATCATACGCATTTTAACGATTTGTTTTTATGCCTTGCTTCTAATGTAAATGACTATTAGAGTATACTGTTAAATTCAGTATAAGGGAATGTAAGAGTGTCCCATTGCCTCGAAGAAAAATCTAGAATATCGTATCATCTTTCATATATGAATACATATGCAATCTCGCTTGAATAAATATATGTTTAAAAACATTTAATGTCAAACTGTTTAATCTATTTTTTAGTTAGGAAACTCTCCCTTTGAAATCGCATCTGTTTCTATCGTGATAACAGTGCTGCATATCTGTTTTTGATCCATTGGATTGTTCGTTTGAAAAGTATCTAAATCATGACAATAACACAGAGAAGTCACAATTTTAATCTCATATAAGATAATACCACTAGTAACCAATAATGGAATTTGATAATAACACAGTCTCGTGAAAAAAACTAAGAACACTTTTGTGATTTTCTCACCTTCTAAATTGAAATCTTTCTCTTCTAATGCCTGCTTTTCTCCAGTAAAGTAAAAAATTATGCTCTGGAAATTTAAAAAATATAACATTGTTATTCCAAATTAGTACGTGAATATCTTGCCCAATATCCTTCAAATATGGAAGACATGAAATTTCCATAACCGCTTTCGCTATTAAGAAAGCAAGATCTGCAGCATTGTATAATCACTCAACAAGTATATTATATAAAGGTGATTACTTAACAAGGCAAAGCTTTCGACGGCATTCTGCTCTGTTTTTGAAAAGAATCATTTAGGGAAGATCTTTCAAGATAAATTGGCTGGCATTCATTTTAGAGTGAAAAAAAAAAGAAAACAGAAATTCCCCTTATAATCAGCCCTTTCAGCAACGGGAATTGAGTCCAGGGGTAACTACTACCAATGTTATGCAGCGTTAGCCACCCCGTCCCGTCTAAGTCAAAAGAAAAGAAAGGGAATTATGTGATCAATTAAATTTTATGTTAATGGGTTCATTTTAGAGAGAAACCTGAACTGAAGCGAGTTAAAAAACTCGCCATATATTAAGATAATTATTCTAAATTGTTTCTTTTAAAAAGAAAGAAAGTCAGCTTAAAGAATTGATGATATAAACGCTGTTTTCCGTGGTATTTATTAAAAAATGAATTACTTTGGCATTCTGTTACTTCCTAAGTAAATTTCCATTGCACGCTACGATACTCAAAGTGACAGAGTTTTAAATTAGACTACACAACACAAGATTGTAATTAGAAAATGGAAAATATCTTCAACAAATTAGCAATGCAAATGCCATTAAAGAAAGCGTTTCTTTCTCAAATAAAAAATAAATAACCATTGCAAGTTAACGCAACGATATTAAATTACTTTACTAAAAAACGTTCCGAGTAAAAATAACCGATATTTCTCCCCCATCCTTTCTTTTTAATGTTTTCCCCCTCAGTTGAGTAAGAACATGAATTTCTTTTGTTTGCTTTCCATATTTTACAGAATTTTTCTCACTTTCAGAAACATTGTTTGAATGTTTGTTACGAGCATGAAAAAAATGATATATAAAGGATTCTTGAAAGGTATTTTCTCAGAAATCTCTTAAAGATTCTTTCACAAAAGTATTTTTCTAAGATTAGAACAAATTGCTTTCTGATTACATTGCCATTATTTGTGGGATGTAACAAGAACCTTCATTATTTTTCTTCAAATTAGTTTTCATTTTGTTTTTGTTCTATCTTAAAATATGTTTTATAGTCACGTCTCAACTGATAAAATTGCTAAGCTGGTATTTTGCTGTAACATTATTTCTGTGTGCATATGATGTTCCAGAGAAATACGTGCAGATTTATTTCCTTAAATATTGATACTAGACATGTATATCTAATTGCAAATTTTCTCAAAATAATTTAGATTCTTTTCTGACTATAATTTCAACACTAATATTCCTCTATTTTAATTGTATTATTAATTAGGTTATAAGGTATTTCTTTCACCTTCTTAACATGACTTCGTGGTGTAAATGTCTCTGCGTTGGCGCCCGAACTAAAAATGGTGGTGGATGATGATTCTCCACCACCAGGATGTGGCGATTGGGTCCCCTAATACCAAGTTGCCCTTTAAAAGAGGGGAGTATATAAAGTATTTCTCCAGCCTTCTTAGCATGCCTTCGTAGTGTAATGGTCAGCCCACTCGGCGCGTATTCGAGAGGTCCTAAGTTCGAGTCCCGGTGAGGACACTGCTCATTTTTCACATCTCCTGCTTCAAAAAAATCCTAATGTCTCTATAAGATAATTAAGGTTATTTTTAATTAAAACGTTATTCCTTATGTTAAATATTCCCCACGCTTCTACAGCTTCGTCTTCCTCATGAACACGCATAGATGAGGGAATATCTATTTAAGACAGAAAGCTGGCAGCATCATCCCCCCCGGGGGGAACTCTTCTGTGATTTTCTGCTTCTAGCGTTGTTGATGCCAACTGGTCTGTTTGTCTTTAAAAATTAAATTAGTAGTCGTGAAATAGAAGAGCCAAGTTTAAGGCTTTCAGCTTGGATTTGCAAATATTTTAAATCATTGCATCAGTCCAATCGCGAGTAGCGGAATGTTTGTTAAATCGTTTATTTCTGTAACTTCAAGCTGAAGTCTAAATACATGTCGTTTAGCTATTTTAAATTATTTTATTTACTTAGAAGTTTGATATTAAAAGGTCATGATGGGAAGGAAATTTGCCCGATATTCTAAAAGGTTGCAGTGTAGTTTAGTTATGTCAAACTGAGTTTAACCTTATTCAGTCAACATAAAAGTAACGTTTCATATAATTCCTGTAGATGAAAAACACATTGTATAGTATTAAGAAAAGGAAGTTCCAAATATTTACACGCAAAGTTCCCGAAGCTATTAGTGATCAACTGTTTCTAAGGCCCTCCTAACTAAGTTAACTGCTAATGCTCTTTTACCTTATATGGGACCATATTTTGTAATTCTTTCCCAACTCTGATCGGTATCGCGTAGTAACCGTCACTGAAAAGTTTTCTAAACGGGTAAATTCATTCTTTGCAATTCAAGGTAACTTTGCCTGCAAAGGAGGGGCACTTTTTTTGTTCTTACTTTGTCAAAGCATTACGAAACATCTATTGATTGGATTTTATTTTTAAGGAAACCATATTAAAATTTAGGTTTTATATTCCTAGAAATCTTTAACCTATAATGCTCAAACTTATTTTGGTCAAATTTGCTAATTTATTTAGAGAAATTGTTTAAGCGAAAGCATATACCTAGGAACAATATTTACGATTACAAAGTTTGTAGTCTCATTTTCAAACTCAGCATATTGAAAAATATACGTACATTTGTTATAAATATAAGACAGAGATATTTCATAAATTATTAGAGTCATATTAAGAAAACAATTTTAACATGCATTCTTAACTGCTACAAACAGGAGTTCTAAAGCAAGAAAAAATGTAACTTAGAACGGAATTTTAAATTACGCGTATTACTACGTCAACAGAGTATAAAACTAAGGAATGATTCAATATACATAAATATACCTAAATAGTGCTTCAAAGCTATGTAACAATTAAACGTGAAAAATTTGTATGTTTATATGTATCTTTAAATTAAATTAAAAAAGATTCTGAAAAATTAAGTTATTTTAATTACTAAAAGATAGGTAAATGGAAGATAAACACGTCAATGTAAAGTATAATTTTATTAATTAGACAAATACGTAAGCTAAGAATTGTAGAAATCTGGAGTAAAATTATCCATTTTGAGGGTGATATGCAAGCTTTTCGTTTCGCATCATCTGAAAAACAAGAAATTATGCAAGATGTTCCTCGAAAGTCGACAGAATTTCATTTGATTCAAAAATCTACACCCACCTAAGGTGTTTTTTTGGGGGGGGGCTAGTTCGTAAAATAAGAATAATTAAAGAAAAAGACGTTAACACGACATTCTTTATAATTAAGTAGACGGCATTTTTCGACTTAAAATTACATATAAAAATATTAAATATTATTAATAGTCCCACATACTTATTTACATTGCTTCAGTTTTTGTCTTTATCTGTCTAATTGTTAATTTTTTTCTTTATTAATTTCTGTAGGTGAAAGCAATTATTTATTTTCCACTTTTACATAATTTTTACTATTTACATATGCATGACAGATTTGATAGTGGATAGTAAAAAAAGATCCATTATTATAATTACGGATATATGACTATGTCCACGCATATATGTTTATGAATCAATTATCTTTCTGCTGTCTTTTTCTTGTAAAATTCTCATTTAAACTTTTTAAAGTTTTTTAGATTTTAAGACATTGCACGTAATTAATTTTTCTAGAGCCTTTTATGGAGTATTAGAATGATCAAATTCTTAATTTTAAATTATTTCCTGGAAACTAAATGTTTATTTGTATTATGTTTCGTTGCTATATATATAATTACCTCTACCTCACCTATCAGTTTCTATTTATTGAACAGAAAAAACATACTTCATTCCTTCTGGAAAATCTAGTTAAATAGCATTTATTTTTCTCCCAAGAAATACAGTCTGGCCAAATTAGGGCAGTGGTATGCAGTGTTATGAACATCTTTGAGTTTATATAGCTTGCATTATTAAATAAGGGCACTCTTTAATGTAATTTATTTATGGTTTGTAAATGTGTATTAAATATATGCATCATTTAATAATTGATAAATAAATATGTTTTATTTAATTAGCCTCATTAGTGAGTACATGTGTTAATAGATTTATTAAATAGATATATTTTATATCTAATTGACTTTTCAGCATCACATTATCAGCATGACAAGCTCAACCATATTGTGTATATTGTAAATAATATAATTGTGTTTATTGTAGAAAGCATTTTGAAACATCTAATATAAATACAAAATAAATAAGTACGAGTGCAGCAAGTAGAAATAACAATTTACAGAACAAACCCCAGTGACGATGTGCATGCAGTAAACAACACATTTGTTCCTGTTGTATGTATAATTTTAACTAGTGTGCATATGTCAAGAATTTTTAACAATGAATGAATCAAAGTGGTTTTTCTAAACGAAATCTGAAATATCCACATCACACCTATAATATGCATTGATGAATTTCTTTTATTTTTGGTTAAATGCTGCTATCCTGAATTACTTATATTGGAGTTGATGAACTTTGTCCCAACAGTAATAGTTTACATTTATTTGTTTACCCGGCAAAATGAAAATGCAGAAAAAAAAGTAACATGCAAAAGAACCCCTGTTTTTATTATTTCTTCACGTAAGACGCTTTTTTGAAGATTTCCTGTAATTGGGATATATATACGAAGAATCATGCAGATATACTCTTAATGAGGCTCGGAAATTCTATATACTCTTTATAAGGCTCGAAAATACGTTTTACCTTGTGGGGTTTTACTTATTTAATTCAGTGTTCAATCCTTGAACCCCCACAAACACTGTACAGCAAAGCCTCCACTTGGGATTAAACTTAAATGAATGTGAACTTAAGCTTAACTAAGCTTAACTAAAGCTAACTGAAAGATATAGCCGAAGCTATCAAGATTCTAAGTAGTTAGCCCCTAAATCTTAATTAAGTCGGCGAAGCCAAACAAAAGCCTAAAGTATGGCCGAGCGTAGCAATAGCTTAGAGAGACTTGGCGCACTAGTCAGGCAAATGCACACTAGTCAGGAACTCAGGCTCTCTCCCGAAGTCAGTGAAACATCGACTTAAATATTACTCTTTACTCATTCGCATTAACTGCGTTTCTAAAATTACATTCTGGCAGGAAATTGTCAGTTGAAACTAGAAATAATAGGAAAGATGCAGAAACTTAAAATAACTGTTTAGAAAATTAGGATAAACCTTACATTTTTCCGCACCAGAATTTAACTACACGAAGAATAAAGTCTCAAAACGACCTTGTTTAAGAGTGTAAATTCTACAAAACTTTTTTTTTATCAAAGTTTAAACTTGTAGCAATTGTGCTTTCTTGAAAGCAGTTCATCATAAAAACTTTTCCTGTTTAGATCCAACTTTACCACAATTTCTAAAGCTATACTAAAACTAAGGAAAATATAACACATTTACAATTTGAATTTGATTACAGACATCTACTTCATCTTTACTTTCAGTCAGACGTCAGTCTTGTCCTTCCAAATTATCTGGAAGGAAACAGTATTAGTGTTTTTCATAATAATTTCCATTTTTTACCAATACTCTTTACTGAAATTATTTTGGCCCTCAACCAGCTTTCATTCACACAAAATTTAAATCTTCTTCCCACCCCACGCTCTCCAGAAACTGTTCTGGGTGAACTGAGCGTGTTAATGTTGTATTTCGGCGAACTGCTCTACCACCTACACAACAACTACTATTTGTTAAAGCTTGACACTCGAGACCTTAGAAGATTCCTTAAACACAAAACTACTTCTAATGAACTAAAATAGAACTTGATTTAAATTCTTAAGTAAAGCCTGGATAGCCTAACTTTAAAAATACATTCAACATATCCTTTCTTTCTATTCATCTATTAGACAAAGTATTTTACAGTCATGCTTTGACCATAACTTACATTTGTACTAGTTTAACTTTACACTAGTTTTATAGCTGACGTTAGCATTTCTACGTTCAATATATTTTAACATGCAATATTTTAAAATTAATTTTACATCATTCGTTATAGTTGCTATACAAAGTTTGCAAACTTTTGCTAAATCTTTCTTTAAGTTAACATTTTAAACTAAAGTCTTTCGATTAAAAATATTCACAAATTAGTTTCTCGCAACTTGAGAATCCTCAAAAAGGTATTTACAAAATAAATTCTCGCCAACATGCGAATTCAAAAATGTTTTCTGTTTAAAAGATAATTACAACAATCTCTCGCAAACTTGCGAATTCAACTTTATACCGCATTTAGCAACTTTAAACAACATGATATAAATCGAACTTTCAGTGCAAATTAGGAAAGAAGGGAAATTTTTACTTACCTTTTTTTTTTTAAACTCTTCCATCCTAATCCAGCAGAATTCCTCGAAAGTACGATACTTCAGAACTTGCAACCTCCTTTTTCGGCTTTTCTTGCTTGTAGCCTCCGTTGGCACTCTTTTTCGCTTGTTTTCGTTTTCGATGCATCGCGCAGACTTCCTTATGGGTTGAGGATTCTTGAAGTCTGGTCCTCTCTTTAACTCCTGTGGCCGGCTTCGTTGGTGGGGATCTTTAAACCTCCTTTGTGGATTCCTGGCATGCTGGAACGGCACCGCTTCCACGTCAGCTGACCTTTTCTCTTTCATGATTCTTCGCTCCGATGTTCCTGTGGCTTCTTTCGAGGTGGTTGTCTTAAGTTCTAGAGGTGGACGTTTTCTTGGAATACTATCCATGGGTTTTTTCGCTTTCCCCATCACCACTTGCTTCTGCTGTAGGGGAACCTTTCTTTTTTTCGTTCTCTTCTTTGAGATGGACTAAATTCAATTCCGGCGTTCTCTTCTTCAATTTTGTTCATCCGGACCTGTAAAGCAGAATCTTTGAAATTAATTTTTGTGCTAGCTGCGCGTAAGAAATCAACCCCCAATATAACTGCGGTTAACAAATTCTTTACCACTAAAAAATTCATTTTTTGCACCTCGTTCTTTATTTGAACATGCAGCCCCACTTTTTCCAAGCAGACACACTGTTTGCCTTGGGCAGCAATCATCCGTCGTCCCTTTGCTTTAAACAATCTATAACGAAGAAAATGCTTTTTAAAGAGGTCCTACGACAGGAAGCTGAATTGAGCCCTGGTATCAGTAGGGCGATAGTAGGGACGTCGTTTAATAATATATGGATCTCTGGCAAGGCCAAATTCTGTACGACTACCGTATTCAGCTTGATTTCCGAGGGATTTTCCTTCCTAGGTGCTGACCTGGCCCTCATCCTGGTCACCGTCATTAGTTTAAACTTTTCTTATTTGCTCCTTGATCCAGCTGTTTTTTATTTCCCCACGCTTTGGCCTGACCAGTCTTTTTCTTCTCTGACTTTGCAACCTTTCCCTCTTGCCAATACGAATTCTGTTGACCTTGAGGTTTCGTTTGAGCGTGAAACCTTGAATACTGCCCAGAATTGTTTGCACGCGCAATTTCGGCCGTTCGCCCACTCTGAAATTTCACTGCTAATTCGAATAAACTTTCCGGGTTTTGCGGATTCCTGACTTCAAGAAAGTCCTGGATTGACAGAAGTAACTGCGGCAATATGATTTCGATAATTTCTTTGTGGGGCATTTTTCCATATAATAATTTGACAATGTGGATCTTCCTTATGATGAAGTCTGTTAATTCGTCAAAATTAGTTTGATATTTACTAAATAATTCCGACTTCAATTTCGCGCGATCTTTCACAACTGGGAATGCTTTTAATAGCGAATTTTTAAAATTTTCCCAAGAATGCGTTTCGGATCCTGGATCTCCCAACAAACTCTTGCCAGTATACTTGTACCAGCTGAGAGCTTGACCTTTTAAATTCGTCTTCGCAATGATAATTTTCTGAAGCTGGTTCAAAAGGTATAACGTGAAATGTAAGTCCAGCTGCTCCAGAAAAGTCATCACGGAGCCTTTGCCGTCAAAAGTTGCTGCTGGCTTCGTTGCCACTCTCATTGTTTTCACGGTAAATCCGAATCCTTCCGTTGGGTTTGGCTGTGGTTGAGGGAATTGAAAGGTTGGGGGGATCAACGTGAAATTTTCACTGCCTAGCGGCATGGTTCGTTAAGAACAAAATCGGGCGCTAAATGTGGGGTTTTATTTATTTAATTCAATGTTCAATCCTTGAACCCCACAAACACTAATAAGCGAATAATTGCTTAAGTGTGTTAACAGAGACGTAAGACTTAAGAAGGGTTAACTACCCTTTATTTCTTAGAATAAATGTGATACAATCAACTACTAACTCGGAGTGTACAGCAAAGCCTCCACTTGGGCTTGAACTGAAATGAATATGAAATTAAACTTAACTAAAGCTAACTGAAAAATACGGCCAAAGCTATCTAGATTCTAAGTAGTTGGCCCTTAAATCTTAATTAAGTCGGCGAAGCCAAACAAGGGCCTAAAGTATGGCCGAGCGTAGCAATAGCTAAGAGAGACGTAGCTAAAAGGCAAATGCGCGCTAGTCAGGAACTCCGACTCTCTCCCGAAATCGGTGAAACATCGACTTAAATACTACTCTTTACTCATTTGTATTAACTGTGTTTCTGAAATTACATTCGAGCAGGAAATTGTAAGCTGAAACTAAAAATAATAGGAAAGATGCATAAACTTAAAATAACTGTTAATAAAATCAGGATAAACCTTACAACCATTATTTTAGAAGATGTGCGTGAAAATATTTAGATAAATTTGTTACGAACACAAAATACAAAAAACAAAAAATTAATGCTTTTTATGGTCTGCTTCGTTTTTCGTTTCTGATGGTAATGTAACATAGTTTAGGATACACGAATAACTTCCTTTAAATGAATATAAATTCACTGATAATACGCCACGGAGTCGCGAAGAAAACAGAAATTTAACTTCTTTAAACTTAATCAAAATATACTGCTTTTAACATTATTCAGCTGAACTAGAATTTCAGAATTTCAGCAAATGAACACTTTATTTAATGAATATATATAGAGAGAATTTGCAAATATGTATAATTTATACATAAGCCAGCGATTGTCTGAAAATTATACTAAGTAGCCGAAAGGATTTATAACATAATATATGCAAACGTTAATATACTAGTATTCAAGAGAAGGCATATTCTGAATCTCCATTCAAATGCACGTACAGCTGAATCGATCTGAAGTTCAAATAAATGTTTAAGCCTCAGTGAACTTTGATAAAAGTTTTGTTCCATAAAAATTACTTTTACTGAAGCATGCATATTACTTATGAATAATTTCCTTTCAGTCGTCCGTTTGCATTGTAATTCCTCGTTTTAATAGAAAATATTGCTTTCCAGTTCTATGTAATATCATTTTAGAATAGATTTACTTACAGTAAAATATTTAAATTTTAAATTATCTTTATAAAACCAAAAAATGCAGTTAAGTAAACAGAAATAAAAAGATAAGTGTATACAGCTTAGATACATATATTTAATGTTCTACTGCGGATCACAAAGTATAATAAATACTCTTTGTAAATCATCAGTGTTAAAGTTTTTACAACAAAAATTGGAGTAATAAATGAAATAAATAGTGCTTAATTTCTGTATCACTAGCAAAGCAATCGTAAAACGAAATGCTGCTTTTGTAAATTGTAACAAAATAACTATGGGATTCTTACAGAAAAGTCAGAAATATTTTCCCCATTCGTGTGGAAAAATGGATAACAGTAGAATTTGCTTTGCTTTTATTTACTAAAAGGGGAATTCCAGAAAAACATCAATTTATTGCAGCCACATAAAAGTCAAAATTCCAGGAGCAGCAAATAGCAGTAACAAGTTTCTCAAGTATCAAGCCAATTTACAAATAATTGCCATTTATCCATTATCATTTACACAGAAGAAAGCATTTCTGGGCTAAAACGAGTTAAAACTTGCTTAAGAAGCTATAAAATGGAGACGTGAGGTCGGTCAAACGACTAAGTCATTGACTCGAGTATCTCTAAAGAGTGATTCTGAGATCTAACGTGGCAATTATTCTTTTAGTGAGTATTGTTTCTTATCTCGTAAACCTTTTTTGAAACTCGCACTGATTTCAGTTGCTTTAATTTATAAATACGTATCGTTGAACAACATTCTAAGAGACGACAACAACATATCTAAGAGCTGAAGATGTTTAAAATGTCTTTTGGTAGCAACTATTCCTTTACCAAATTATTCTTTTGTGATTTTTATTCTTATCTGCTTTAAGAAGCAATTCCGTATCAGCTAAAGAATGAAAATCAAGACAATTTCCGAAATGAAAATTTAGACTCATTTCTTTGCGAAATAAGATATTCATTATGGAGGAAATATGTTTTACTAAGCTAATTTTAGATATACGTTGTCCATTACTTTAAAGCTATATGTTAATTTACCATCCTCTTAGTACTCTTCTCTAACTGATACACAGATTCCTGACTTCACGGAAGATTTGCGACTATTGTGCGATTACACATGTTAATGCGACTGTTATGGAAGACCGAATTATTTAGCATAAAGTTAAATGCAAATAAAGTTATACGGAACCTGTGTGTACTTCAAAAACTAAAATTTGTCTCATTGTAGACATTCAAGCAGCTTATCGTTCCTTCTTAGACTTCAAGTCAAAGTAGCTACGGACTCAGAAAAAAAATTTAAAACAAACTTTTTATTATAACTTCAACTTAACAAACTACGCAGCTCCTACGACACAAAGTAAATAACCGCGGCTTACGGTATTTGAGCTAACTTAAGGAATTAATATAAAACTTAGGAAAGTGTGAAATTCACAGGGTAAAGTCCTATTTAAACTTTGGCCCAGACTCTTTAATCACGAGAGCAAATACAGTTAGCAAAAGGCTAAAGCCGATCCAGATAATCCGAGAACTTTGCGCAAATAGTACGGAAAAAGGTCAGATCAGCGATCGCTACCAAATGATATCCTTTAATTTCAAGAACTGCATCCCCTTGTTTATTAACTAATTCTTGGTGGAAGCCAACGAAAGTAGGAGTGACAGTAAATATAATAATAAGGAGTTCATAAACATAAAATCTTACAAAGGATACATTTCAATACATAGATCTCAGTTTAAATGACTTCGAACAAATCTCGCTCCCCCCTTTTTTAATATGAGAATGACTGCATAGAACATGATTTACTTTCTGTCATTAGTTGACCAAGAGGAACAATCGCTTAAACCTTATTATTGTCAAACTTTATAAACTAAAAACTTTAAAACCTTTGATGGATGAAGCAAGATATGTACTTCTGAAGTTTTTAAAATTTCAGCTGTCTTTTTTGCCCCAGTACTTCTGTCATTAGAGCTAGCACATTTTTTTGCTGTAGAACCAACCATCTGTAAACGTTAAGGAAATATATAGCGCTCAAATGACAGTACTTTGGTTTGAATCGGAAATACAAATACAGGGTTAAGCTGAAGGTCTGATATAATTTTCGAAGGTTACATGATACTTAATTGAATCTATATATGCATATTTACGAGTCCACTGAAGTGCGTACGGGGAATACTAGGTGTAATTTCTGTACAGTCATGGAGTACGAGTTCATCTTTACAGATATAAGAAATGTATTTCGACAGTTATTGCTAAAGTGTATTGGTGGAGTTATCCAAAACGAGATGTATTATAGCATTTGTAAGGATTTCTTATTAAGAAGTAAGTTAGGACCAAAAGTTTCCTTATGTGCATTTGATAGCTATTCAAGCACAGCGCATCCGTCAGAAATTACTCAAGACATGATGATCCTGAACGCCCAGAAGCCGCCGCTTAAAATGTTTTATTTTCTTTTACGAAATAAAGAAGTACTGCAATCGCGAAAAATTTAGGGTATCATAATACAACGGAAATATACATTTTGAAATTTTTTTTGTGTGACGTCTGTTTACCTACGCACAAAATAAAGGATTCTTTTTTCCAAAATGGATTGCAAAAAAGATTTAAAATGGAATGAAAAGGTGTTTTTTTCGTGACGTCTGTACGTATGTATGTATGTATCTCATATAACTCCAAATTGATTAGCCGTAGAATGTTGAAATTCTGTGTATGGGATTGAAATAACATCTAGTTGTGCACCTTTTTTATTGCAACGTATAATCTAACATATATATATATATATACTTGGATATATAAGTAATTAAATTGAATTTGATTATCTCTCATTTACAGAAGTGGTTCAAATGACGAAAATATTTACGTTTTATCAAAGTCAAATTTAAAAAAATATTTTTGACAAATAACGAAATCTAATTATATATATAATAACAATTTACATATGTATGTTTATTGTTGTAAATATCTAACTGTATTTAGTATCAGTTTATTGTTGCAGCAAAAAAGTTGTGTATAATTTAATAGGCCGCATAAAGAAATCCTGTGGTACCGCATCATGTTTTTAGGTATAGAAATGTTTTAAATAAGCTGGAAAAGGTTCATCCCATGTTACGAAAAGTGTGAAGGATGTGTACGGACTTTGGGAAGTACATCGAGACTACAGGAATAAATGAATATATCCTTTTATTCTCGTGTTTGTTGGTTCAAAATTGTTGCCACTTGAATGGAAACCAGTTTTTAGTGCTGGTAGGAGTTGGTATACAGAACAATAATGTCGATCATCAGATTAAAAACCACATATTTCGCGAGGTATCCCCTTATTCGTTTCTTATGATAACCAAATAAGCCTGCACTGAGACTAGCATGCTGCGATCCCATAATTAGAAAGCGAGTACAGTTTTCGCAATGAATCCCAAAAGTCCTGATGTTTTTATCCCTGACTAAAGCTGGAAAGTTTAATTCATAGTCATCGAAGATGACACACGTTTACGCCTCTAGGTTTTACACTGGAATTGCTTGATGGAGAACTAGAAGTTCAGCTTGGAACATTGAGTTTGCTTCCTCAAAGACCAACCCGTCTTCCCTGATATGAACAACTGCTCTTTTCTGGTAAACACAGAATGTTCTGCCTGCTCCTTCTCGCATTTCGAGTAACCTATCTGTATATATAGGTACTGGTATAGGATCAATAGGTGTTTAGGCATGATTTACAACTTCGCAGGTTGATTAAAGTTAGGTAAAATGATATAGAATCTTCCTTTTCATAGACCTCTGCAGATAACTGATCCTAGGTACTCGTAAGTTTGAGGCATTGGAAAACACATACACGAGGAGTTTTTTTCCGCAGCTAAAGAATGCTAACCCCCGTCAATATCTCAGGTGTTGGTGGAGAAGTGGTACCATAGTTTTTCACAGAATGTAGAGAAAACTGCCTTTACTCAAAGTCAAGCTATTTGTATGTTTTTGATGTCTGATTGAGTCCCGAGAACGATGGTCTGTGGACCACAATTCTTTCTGTATGTATTGGGTACATTCTTCTGCATGCATTGTGATGAGATAAGAAGTTATTTGTGCGCATATGAAGTTCTAGATTTATCATATGTTTCCAATAATTTGATTCTGTATTAGAAAGAAATTTTGATTTTTATTCAAGCATGTCGTTTCTTGTCAAGATATATATTCCTCAAGGAATTTGTTTTATTACTATAACTGCCAACAATACCTTTACATGAGGTTTTAAGTCAAATGAAAGAAATAAAAATTACAAAGGAAAATTTTTAAATTCCTATTCAAAATTTCAACATTCGCCCTTCAAATGATTATTTTAACCGATAAATAGAGGAACAATGTCTAGATTCATATGCGTGGCTAGAATCGATTCAGGCTCACGCGTCCTAAAATCTGTATTTGCAAGTAACAAGCACTCTTATTCGTATGTAAAATAATACAGATGTTTTATTATTGTATCTTGTATTAATGTTAATTTTACATTTCTTCTCTTTCACAAACTTTATTTCTGTACAATACAGTATAGCAGTTACATCTCTTTCGTTATTTCTAGTGATACAAGTGTACAAGACTTGTATTTTTCTCATTTTAGTGATACAAGACTATCAGACTCTTCGAAGCCAGGAAACGTGAAAAATCAATTGTGCCCTCACCTGAATTCGAACCGTAGATTTTTTAGTATGTTATCTCGACATGTTAACGACTACGACAGTGAGAATACGCGTAGAAAAAGGGCAATAGTTCCTTAAAAATCTTTCCCTCTTGAAGGGTGTGGGGTTTCATCCTTTTATTTAACAGTTAAATGGGAGGAACCTCTTACACCGATAAACGAATAATCGCTTGAGTGCGTGCACAGAGACGTAAGACTCAAGAAGGGTTAATTACCCTTTATTTCTCAAAATAAGATTTAACACAGTCGGCTCCTATCTCAGAGCGTACAGCAAAGCCTCCACTTGGGCTTGAACTCAAAGTACTAAGAACTAAACTAAAAACATATAGCCGAAGCTATCAGGATTCTAAGTAGTTGGTCCCTAAATCTCAATTAAGTAGGCAAAGTTATCAAGGGCCTGAAGTACGTCGAACGTAGTAATAGTTTAAAGAGAGACGTAGCCCAAAGGCAAACGCGTCTTAATCAGAAACTCTGGCTCTCTCAGGAAGTCAGTGAAACATCGATTTAAATACTACTCTTACTCATTTGTATTAAACGTGTTACTGAAAATACATTCTGTTAGCTATTCTAAGCTGAAATTAGGAGAGACGGGAAAGTGTGACAAACTTAAAGTAACTGTTATAAACCTAGAATAAACCTTACAAGGGAAGCAGGTAAGAGGTTCAAAACCCAGTCGGCCAAATCCGGGGGGTAAAAAACTGTCATCCACTGTATTTTTAGTTCAGCGGTTGCAGAGATTACTAAGCATTTTAAGAGCAGGAAACCTAAGCAAATCAGTCGTCTTCTTGCAGGAAGTCGAACCACGGTTCTTGAAATTTGTTAGCTGGGTGTACTAGCCATTTAAACCCGGAAAGCAAGCGTGGAAGAATGCTATATTCCTACACAGATGTAAGGATGTAGCATTCTGTAAGGATTCGAAGAATCCTGACACATATGATAGGTAAAGTATACATGCTGTACCCAGTTAGTGTCAAATTAATCATTTTTTATATACATGCTTTAATCTTTCATAAAAAGTTTCTTGTTTCTCCATATTCACAAACATATTTAGAAACCTATGTAATCAAATCTAATGCAATGCTTTAGAAATCTAAAATTTATTTCTTACATACTCACTATACCGTCTTTTAAACATTTCTGTCATTTTATATTTAGCTTGCTAAGATATCGATTCCTCGTATCTAAGAGGAAATCATTAAATTCAGAATTAGGTCTGTTCGTTTGTTAAAGCGCTTATGGTAGAGAAATCGGAAATTTCCAGACTGAAAATCTGATCGAAACAGGGACTAAGGAAACAAAATTACGAATCAAAAGCTCAGAAATCAATCTTTGTTGACGATCAAAACATTCAACTTCAGTTAATGGATGAGCAGTGTTTTGTGACAATTAAATTAAACATTTCTTTTGTCTTTTTTTCAGTCTGACTTTTTTCTTTTTAGATACACACTGCAACAATTATACCAATATTCTACACTTTTTCGTGTCAATCTAAAACACGCATATAGTAAATTAATTTTCTTCCTATTACATAAAAGTTTTACTAAATTGTAAATTGTCGGAATTACCACCTGAGTCAGAAAATAAAGGTTCAATAATTTTACAGGAAGGAGGGGAAAACTAAAACACAAATTAAATTAGCAAAACAATTAAGTTTAAACACCAATCAGTGTAACATAATCAAAATTAGTAATTAATAAACTTTAAGGGCAATACCAAACAAACAACTATTAAATCAGAAGAATTAAATTAGAATTAAACTAAATTAAGTTTTCAAACAGAAATTACATAAGCTAATTTAAGTTTCTCCTTAAAAGTTTTTTCCCAATGGCGAGCCCACAGCTGACTTCGTCTTGACCATTACTAAAGGCAGAAATGGTCATTACTTTATTATGGAGGCACCTAATAGGTGGGCCACCTTTGCCTCCTATGAACGGACGAACAGTTATAACTATGCGTCTTCTAGGATTCGAACTCGGGCCCTTTGGTATCGCAGTCGGCTCCCCTAACCACTGTTAAATGGCGAATCGTTAATAGGGTTTTAACTCACAAAAAGATCCAACCATTACTTCATTTATTATTGTCAGCTGACCAGCTGCTGAGAAAGTTGTAAGTATTGTTAGTTTAGTTTTAAACTAACCAGTTTTATTCATTTACTTAGCTTTTCTATCGTATCTCATTTCCATTTCCTGCCAAAATGATATTTCAGTTTCGCGCATAATACAAAGCAGGGTAGAAAGATATTATTTAAGCTGATGTCTAAGCTACTTCAGACAGATCGTGTTCTGCCTTTCAGCCACGTTCTTTCGATGATATTTAAGCTTGCTATTTTACGGTCGTGCGATTTAATTGCCGGTTTGTGTATGTCGGTGGTAGGGTTAAGAGCTAATTCGCCTTTATTATCTCTGTGCAGTTTCGGCTGATTATTCAACGCTGGCTTAGTTTTAATTTTACGTTTCTATTTTCAAATGCCGCCAAAAGTATTGGTAAGGCCCTTAAGTACCAGGCCAACTGTACATACTGTTCTTGAGTTAAATAAAAGGGTCTTTTCACCCTTCCCACGTCTCATAGTTGATACACTTTGAACTTAGCGAATAGTCGCTTCACAGTTCAAGTAAAGATCTAGTCAGCAGAGTAACTTTAATTTAATAAGAATCTTACAAAGTAACTACAGTTTAACTCAGGAAACAGGTGTACGTCCGTATTCAAACGATTTACGTTGTAAACTTGTTGTTAATGTATTTACTTTCAACAGTTAATTTATTCATATTTCAGTAGAGAGTAAAATGCTTTCTTTGCTTAATTCTGAGCTTTTAAGTTGCTACTTAGCATCCTTCGCGTGCTTTGTTGCAATATATTAAGGTAACAAGAGACGAGCGAACAAGCATACCGTTGCAGTGCATTTCAATCAGTTTTAAAACTATTATGTTTGCCTGAGTATTTGTTAATTACTTTCAGTATTGTACAGATGTCATTAAAAGACAGCATTTTGTCAAGTGCTGTAATCTAAATGCAAAGATGAGCTGTGAAGAGGAATTCAGGAACATTTGAATAAATTTCAAAGAGTGTTATGTCGGCATAAACGCATTTGATGCACGAAATAACATGGCATGTAAGATAGTTTCTAAATTTAAGGCTCCCTATAAAATAGCCTTAGATTGATTAGTCCTAGTAACTATTTTATCCTTGTTTGCAGAAAGTTTGTAAACTATGATTTTGTTTCTCTGTTTTTAACACGGCATTCGTTTCAAATTTACACTTTTTACATTTAATCTTCATTTTATCAACTGAAGAATGTTCAGCTGATAATGCTATCGAGCTGAAATTATATTATTTTTTTAACTATTCATAGATTAGTGACAGCTAATTAGAAACTGCCTAACCTTCAAAACAAAATTCCAACATCAAAGTATTGTCCCTTAAAAATTTATAAATTTTCCTTTATTCATTTAATTTCATTTATACCTCCACATTCGATGTATTAAATCTTATATTCTAAATTTTTTCCATTGTGCACTGTGTTCACCTTTAGAAAAGAAATCTCACTGCTCTTTTTAATTTTTTATTTCTTTTCAGATAAAAGCTACAAGTATAAAATAAATTTTTTAGTAACAAAAAATATCTAATTTCAGAAAGCATTTTATTAGTGCTGCTATTTTGTTATCTATAGTTTCTAAGGTTTTCTCTTTTCCTTCTGTTTAATCACTTAATAGTTTAAAATCACTCAATAATTTTAAACATTTAATAGTTTTAAGATCTGAAAACATTCGCTTCTAAAATGTTCTAAGAAGCAGTTTGTTATTTGCTAGTTTTTACAAAGGGGAAAAATCAAAAATCATTGTAATAGTACAGAGCTTAAAAAAAGGTAACACGTTATAGTTCTTTAAAACCTTTCAATAATCCGGTACATGGGTTGTGAATTGTTTTAAAATTACGAGCTCTTTCCACGGTTTTTATTTTTTTTTATTTTCATTTATTAACCTGTATTGAGAAAACATAATCATGAGTCCTCTTAAAATAAATTTTAAACTTTAGTTTATATATGAAAGCTATAATAATCCTTAACGATTATTTTTCCTTGCTGGTTAATCAAATTCCATGCAATAAAAATACAAGATATGCTTACCTAATTTATTCCAAGGGGTATAATTCGAATTCCCACTCAAAGTTATTTCGTATTCTGAACCTCAATTATATCTCGTGCTACCTTACACAAGTTTCAGAAAGCAAGTTACAGAGATACTCTTTTGCTCTTATCAGAAAGAGTAACTATTTTTGTAATGGAAGTAGTGCTGTCGAGTGATTATTCCACTTTTAAGTAAGCAACGGGCAAATCTGACAACAAGCGCAGTGAAATAATTTTCTTGATGGAATTGGCATCACTGTTTGTATTTAGAATTAATTTGTTTTAAAGAATAAGTTGGTAATAAAATTTTCTAAGGAGATAGAAGATTAGTAAGATTAATCTATCTATTCTTAAGAGTTTCGTTTTCTTATTCCTTGTCACACAATGAAAATAGAAAAGTAGAGGGAAACTAATATTTTTCGCTTCGTTTTAGCAACAGATGAATGTAAAAAATATTGAGGAAAAAAAAAGATGATGGTTTCTGAGGTTAATGGCTAAAATAATCGCCTTCAAAATATATGAAGATACCGAGCCATTTCAGAAATAGTATTTCTCAGAATTATACTAGGAAATAAACTGTTTTTATAATTAAGGTGGTTGTTTAATATTTTGTAATCTGTGCAACTATTAAAATTTATTTTTTTGCATCCTTTGTACTACTTTTTAAACAGTTATGTTTCATAACGCTTCTTACATCGAATTGTTTCCTTCAATAAAAACCGTCTTCAATCTTTTGAAAAACCACCTCTTTATTTCCCTTTGAGAGGCTATAGTCATCGTTCGGAACAACTTAAGTATCGTAAACCAGCATCAAAACCTTTTCCTGTAGAATAAAAGAAGTTATAAAATAAGCTTTCGATTCATGGACGAGAAAACTAACACTTCTGAAACAACTTTGTGAAATAGCAATATACTATTAGTTTAAAGATTTCTTATTATTATGACTTTTATTTAGCTCACTCAGGGTGTGAAGTTTGTCATCGATTTTTAAACTATTTCTTGATAAATTATTGATAAGCTATTCCTGATAAGCTATCGAGCTTAAATTTAGCACACATACCGTTTGTGGATGACAATACAGCTTGGTGAAGAGATTGTTTTTCAAAATTCGACTTGGGTTTTTTTAAATTTAAAATTGAAGAGATTTCCGAATCGTATTTTCGTTTAACAAATAAACTGAAATTCTCAGAATTTCACTAGTTGCATCATCGGATAGAGCAAAAAAAAAACTTTAAAATGAAGTTTATATGAGTTTTTTAACATAATTTCTAACTTTTTGGGAAAATCGCTGTACACCATTTGACGTTAACAGAATTGCTGGAAGTAAAGAGTGATTAGTCATTGCAGAAAAACTACTTTCAAATTGAATAATTTGTTTGATAACGTATCATTGTAACTAAAAAGATAAAAATAAAAAATTATTAAAACAGTTTTTATAAAATAAGATTTTATTTAAAACTCATTAAATATTTAATGAATTGAAAGTAGAAAATAATTTGTTATGTAGTTTAATAGGAACATTAAATTAAGTAATTCTATTTACAAAATTCATCTGCAATTTTATATCAAATGATTAAATGTGTGGGAGCCTAACTAACAAAATGTATTAAATTAATTTTACTGTCAAAAGCATAAGCCATTATCTTTATAAATTTGCCAAAGGCGCTTTTCATTATTCGTGATATAAAACTGTACAGTAATTTTGTAAAGAGAATGATATTTAATCTACGCTCCCATTAAACTGTATGATGAATAATTTTTCTACTTTCAGTTCATTAATTATTTGATAACTTTTGAATAAAAGCTACAAAGCTTATTTTGGAAAAGCTTATTTTAGGAAAGCTCTTTTTAATATTTTGCATTCTGGTAAATAGAAGAGAAGCATCTATCAGCTTAGCTTGATAGAAATCTGTAAGCGTAGGGAAATCTAATAGAGAGAAAATGTTTTGTAAACCACCCCGTGTTTCATTACAATTTTGTACAATTTTTTTTTATTTTCAAGAGTTCTTAGAATAAAATCTTTAAACGTGCTTATTATCCCGCTATTTTTTTAAGGCTATATCTTTCTTTTGATTGAACATTGGCGTTTGTAGTATTGAATTTAATACATGAATGGAAAGTTAGTCATCCTCGAATACCTAAATGAAATACTAAAAATCATTGTCAGAATAATTTTTAGAAGATATGCTTGGTTATTTAATAAGTAATTTTTAGTGATACTTTCTAGAACTGAAATCTTTCGAATTTTAGACAAAAACAATTTTAGAGACATGCAAAATTATTTAACAAATAACTACTTAATGTACATTACAGGAAAAGAAGTTACAGATTTATTATTTGTTTTCTGAGAAATAGAAGAAATTTTGTGTCCGTTTCTTTAATGTAGTAGTTATCATGGATGATTGTTGCTATTTGTTTAAAATACACGAATGCTTTTTAGCATCTTGTTAAAAGAATTCAAATTTATCATATGCCAAATACATTTAGAGAATATCGACTAATCGAGCAACATTGAGTTCTTGAAGGCAACCACTTCCATAAATTTGAATTCCGGCTCTGTTCAGAATTAAGATCTAACACTACCAGCACAATGAAATTGATTTCTTTCGATACTCTTCTAAGCTCGTTTTGAAAATAGGTTTAATTTGGAAACGCATTAGCTCTAAATTTACGATGCTTTAAATATTTGGTATGCAAAATACGTTACCTTTGATAAAATGTAAGAAAAAGTTCTGTGATGAATTGAATTAACTGGATTTCCAACAGTTGATCGAGTTAAAAGTATTCTGATTGTAAAATCAGCGTTCCTTAGTCAGTTTGAATGATAGATAGTTACATGTGCGTTAAATTCATGTTAAGCCCTGAATGCATCAAAATTCAAAAACTGAAACAGAATGGTATTCAGATAGCAAAGTTTTTCACGCATAACAAATGTGCTGATACTTATAACTTAAGTGGAAGGAAAAAATTATTTGCCAGAGTTCGTGATTATTGGTTTACTTTTAAACCAAATATGCAAAATTCTTTGGTCTGTACAAAGATGCTTAGTTAGAGGAACCATGTTTCATTATTTAAAGTACGTAAATCTAATTCGCATTCCAACATTTAATCTAATTATTTTCTCTTCTCTTGTTATGGTTCACCGCTTTCTTATTTAATATATAACATGATTTTAACTTACTTGCACAGACTCGTTTTATATTTGTATATGAACCATCCATGCTTAAAAAAACGTATGAAATAGTGTTAATATATGCTTTTTATATTTTTTTAACGATGATTCAAACTAAAGAAAGTTTTTTTTACGAGACCAAGTAAGTAATATTTGACTCTTGCAGCGTTAGTACTATCAAGCCAGGGGAATTCCTGATAAAATAAATTACGTTCATGATACAGCAAGTTTCAAATATGGAGGTAAATAGTTAGTAAAATTTGTTAAATATTTAATAAAATCTGCTTCCATTTAAAAACAATCTGTTATAATGAGCACTAAAGAACTGACGAAATTTTGTCGTTGTAACTAGATTACTTTATTCAGAATAACTATTTTCGAAATGACTTAAATTTTCATTTAAATAAGAATAACTAAAAATAATTATGCCATTTCGCGCTACAATATTTCAAAACTACTGTTGTATGCTTTGGAAAAATACGGAACGCAATCTCTACTGCTGTATGCTTTAGAAAAATACGTAACGTATTTCATGAACCATCAGGAAGAGAACTCTTACGTTCTCGTTCATAATTCTAGTAAATGATAAAAACTGATTTTGCTATTTTTAAAGGAAGGTGAAAATACTATTACCTTATTAAAATGGAATTTAAATTCGCTTTAAGATATACCATTTTCAAAGTATTCAGAAAATGAATAGCAGAATAAACGAATTGCTAACAGAAATATTTAATTTCGGAATGCTAGAGTACGTAGACAGATACGGTTACAGAGATTTCTGGAAAGAAAAATTTCAACAGAATTCATTATATTGCATTCAGTCTTATAATTTACTTTTTTTTATTCATGTGGGATTTCAGCTGGGACTCAGAAAAAATTCGATTAATCAAACAAATGAGTTTCAGATATCACGAAATTATCCCCTACCTTAATTAGTGATTGAAATCTCGAATACAGCAGAGTTGACTTATAACTGAGATAATTATGTATTATTTAATTACATTTTAAGTGCTTTTAGTTTTATTTAATTACATTTTAAGTGCTTTTAGTTTGATCTACTATAAAGTAGATCTAGGTTTGCGGCATCTCTGCTATTAAGTAAATAGTCCTCGTCTGCTTCTTTGCCTTAATCAAATAATCAATCTTATGCGTAACTATTCGTAAGTGAGATGAAATTTGTGATTCTTTTTAAGTCTTCTATCACTAATAAATAAGCCTTTTTGAAAAAGAGATTCTGGCAACAAAGTCAGATAATGTTACCGACATTTTTTAACACTATTCAAAGCCTATTCTTAAATCTGATTTCTTTTGCTTTTAAAAACGTGTTCAAGGAACGAAACATGCAAAGTAAATAATTTAAAATATAAACCAAAGTTTGTGAAAGAAGCTTAATTTTTAAATACTATTTAAATTTATGTAAATACTGTACATAAAATTAGTTTCTCATTTTTGAGATTAAAACTTTTGCTTTGGAAATTTTAAGGTTTCACACATCTCATGAATTTTTGCGATAGTGTATATAAATCCTTGCTTCATTTATGAACATTAATAAATGACATCCTTTAAAATCCTCTCAGTAATATTTAAACGTTATTTACTATAACTGCCCTTCAATACAGCGCGAAATTGTATATGCTTTTGTTGCTAGCAAATATGTTTCGAAATTTATATCAGCAGGGATGGTACGTATATCATCCAGCGTAATTAAGTTATAATATAAAGTAACATGTAGTATAAAATATTACCATCGGTATAGTTCTGGATGTGTATTTAGCCAAAAAAATATAATTATTGGAAGAAGTATAAATGAAATACACTCACTTCCAAAAGTTAAGCACGGAGAGGAAAATGCTAATTTCCGGAAGCCAATCAGAATTGAAGAGGATGCAATTCGCTGCAGAGGTAGATGGAAGTATGCAAATATGTTAGGTAACAGCCAGTTGCGCTTTTATGTCAAGAAATATGCAAAAAAAGCAGTCTTATAAGAAACCAGCTTTAAGAAGGGTTACAGAGGTTGATTGTAAGTGCTGATAGAAGGTGTTTTAAACATTCGTACAATTTGTTTTCAAGACATACGTGTTTCTATGACTTCCAGAAGACGAATGGAAGATTCTGAGCACTGGCGTGCTGTGGGGCGCATTGAAACAGGACAGTCGATCACAGATGTTGCTCCTTTCTTCGGCGTTCATCATTCTGTAATTTCACGTTTATGGAAACAATTCCAAACCACACAGACAGTTGTCCGAAGGCCCGTAGCCAGTCGCCCAAGGGTTACATTCCCCGCGGAAGATCGATATATTGCTATTGTAGCCAAGCGGAATCGCAGAGCGACCTCCACACGTGTGACATCTATGGTTACAGCGTCCATTGGTAAGGCGATATCTGCAGCTACTCTATGCCGAAGATTACATATGAGTGGACTGTGCGCCCGGGTACCTCGAGTTTGTGTTCCTCTATCCGTCCAATCAAGAGGGGCACGATTACAGTGGTGCCGGGAACATGTCAATTGGAATCTGTCTGATTGGGGCAATGTCATGTTTACTGACAGTCAAGATTTGCTCTAGAGCCAGATGACAAGCGTATAAGGATATGGCGTGAACAACGAATACGCAAGCAGTCCCAAAACATCACTGAACATCATGCATTCCGGAGCGGGAGCATTATGGTGTAGGCAGGGATTTCATTAGAATACCGCACCGATCTGCACATCTTTAAACGGGGTTCTTTGACAGCTGTCCGGTATCGAGATGAAGTTCTAGAACCCATTGTGAGATTGTACACTGGAGCAGTTGGCCCTACTTTTGTTTTAATTGATGATAACGCACGTCCCCATGGAGCTGACATGGTCGATGACTACCTGGAGAGTGAAGGGATTGCGCGTATGGCGTGGCCAGCATATTCGCCCGACCTTAATCCCATTGAAAATCTTTGGGATGCTCTCGGCCGTGCTGTATCTTCACGTTTCCCACCTCCAGCCACTTTTATTGAGATGGGAACTGCTCTACAAGAAGAATGGTGATCGCTTAATTCTGCGGTGGTTGACCACCTAATTGAAAGCATGGTCACAAGGTGTAAGCTTTGTATACAGATGAGGGGGGATCACATACCCTATTAATGTACTTTTTTTCATTTTATGCTGTTTATTTTCACTCTATACATAATTCTGTTTGTATGTCAGTATGTTATTATCTGATAACTTACAAAAATTTAATATTGTTTTCATTTCTGTATTTAATTTTTGATTTTGTTTTATGCATAAATATATATGCTACTTTACTTCCGAATTTTGTGTCAATCAAAGCAGTATTTAGAATAGAAGAGAAAAACTCCAATGTGACAATCAAATTCGCTGAAACAACCTTGTATTTGGCGTACATTTACTAAAAACACTCAATCGATTTCGAGGGCAGCTACAGGTACAATATGTACGCCAAATACAAGGTTGTTTCAGCGAATTTGAAAGCAGTATTTGTTGATTTTTTTGTATTTTACATCTTCGTGCTTAACGTTTGGAAGTGAGTGTATAGAATAAACATAATTTTATTCTGTAACATTACCATTCTTTTTTAAGAATACCGATAAAATGTTCTCTTTTAATACATCTAATTGCTTTAGACGTAAGTATGGAAAAGAGTACTCGAATACTGAACATAGCTTTATAATTTTTATGCTGGATATAAATAAGTTCAAACAGTTTCACGTCATGTATAGCAAATAATATTTCCATGTTATTAAAATTGCTTCAAATCTCAGCACATATTAAATTCCCTTTTATGTTTGCGAAGCCCTAAACACACATTTTCCATATATTACTGCCGGACTAAAGAATTTAATGGGAATTTATTACTCACTTCTTATAACGCTGTTACTACATAAAACTGCATTTGTAACGTCATTCTGAATTTCGTACAGAAATGGCACATTTTGAAGCATTTTCGGTAAGAGAAGTAGCATTTTTGATAGAATAACTTAAAGATATACATTTCTAAAAATAATTTAATTGATTTTAGAACGGTATAAAATTGCATATCACTTTTCATAAATTCAGCCAAAAATCCTGCATAAAATTATTTAGTAATGAAGCGTAGTTAAATGCACATTAAAGATGTTATTTTCAAGAAATAATAACTTGAACCGGGCTTTTTATTTGAATTTTCTATGCACAATGATAATAATAATAATGTTTCGCTTTTACACGCCTTGATGAATCTCTGCTCTTGACCTTTTAAGTACAATGAACTGAACATTCAGTACAAGCTAAATTTAAAAGCAATGCAGCATACTAGTAGTAGTTATTATGCATTTATAATTGTTGTTGTTGCTGCTGTTATTAATAATTATTAGCATTATTAAAATCTCAGTAATTATTTCTACCAGGAGTTAAATTTTCTTAGTATGCCATATAACCGAAATTTGAATGGTTAGAACAGGGGACAGTTGCAAATGATAATTTAACATAAAAAGTTTGAATTTTAGGTTTTCTGTTACATCAAACGAAACAATAATATTTTTTGCTAATGCTTATGGGAGAGAAGTGGGTTTTAAAATACTCTACCATCTTAAACCTGTTTTCTACTGGTCTTAAATTTTCGTTTTAAATTAATATTAAAAAAATAAAGATCATTACAAATATATAAATTAATTTTCAGTACGTTATTAATTTTAATGTGCACTGAAATAAAACAAAAGATGCAAAACAGCATTTTTGAATGTTTTAATCTTGTTACGTCAATGCTATAATTGGTGCTTCTTCAACATCGGCTTTATAGTTACGGAGTATTAAGTACTTTCTCAGCACAAGAACATGTTCCGTATGTTAATAAAGCATTCCAAAATTTCATTAATTTTGTATTTTTCTATTTTAATTAGTTAATTGGTTATTAAAATGGTTAATAACAAATAAGTCTATCCTCTTTCAGCTGATACTGAATAATCACAAACTCAGTTATATTTAAATTCTCGAACTGTACATGAGTTTAAAAAGAGTTTTCATGTTATGAATTTAAAATTACGTCTTTTGGCTCTAAATTCATTACATTAATCGTTAGTTAAAAGCTCTTAGTTTAATTTAAATTATATAAATTTTAGCCTCTGAAAATAAAACTACACCATCATGTAAAAAACATCAGGGAAATGGAAAAAAAACTAATATTTTAAAACCTAAATTGAATTAAATCTGTAATTAACTAGTTTCTGTAAATGAGATTTAATTAAGAGAAGAATGTTTTGAAGAAATTGCAGTTTACATCTCTGTATATTTTTTTCTGTCGTAGCCGAAAGGTTAAAGTAAAAGATAATTGAGGTTCAAAACAAAAATTATCCATGCAGTCCAAGTTTTCGTTTTTGATACTGAAAGCTGCTCAACATTTTTATTAATTTTTTAAGGATATAGAACATAATTGATCTTTTAAGATAGCCTGCCTAATTTGCTGTGAATTACTCAAAAGCATTAAAAAAGTGGCAGAAATAATGTACTTGAGCCGCCTTGCAGGCAGTATTTACATATCATAATCAATAATTGAAATTGCGTTTTTCCTCACAGCTAAAAGAGTTTAACATCTTATGCCTCTCCTCTCAACCTGATTTAATCTGAACTAAATGGACTGAACATATTTTTTTCTGTATAGAAAAGGTAACGTTTCAGTTTCTGGTTTCAATTAACTTAATCTAGGTTTAATTGTGTTTGTTCTTTATTTTCGTTTATGTAACTATGTATTATTCTTTATTTCTTTCATGTAATTTTATTTATAATTTATGGTAATTAGTAACATGCATATACCTTAAGTAAATAAATAGATTTAATGTAAGCAATCTTAAAATATACTATAGTTAGAATAGAAGTCAGCGCCAACTGCCCATAGAAATTAAAAATTAATTATGAAAATATAATCAAGTTCTGAAACAAAATGTGAATTGCAAATAAAATAACCAATAATAAAAGTACATGGAATTGCATGAAAGCGCAGGTTAAACAAATTCCAAACTCGTGTATTTTTATTATTGATTATTTTATTTATTCGCTCCATTTTTTATCTGTTAACTTTTCAGAATTTATTTTACGGTCAATTAGCTTTGATGTCTATTCAAACAATAATATGTTTTCAGATTGCATGTATTTATTTCATTTATTACTTTGGAATATTAGTTCTGCACTGCAGCCTATAATGTATATTCTTCTTCTTCTTTGTTTTACTTAGTCGAACATTTTTATTTAATTATATATATAGTACTAACTGTGCGATCTTTCCTTGGAAAATATAAAGCATGAACTATGGTAAGAATGGTTTCCGTTGTTGTTAAGTTTTGCACAACCCTGAAAGAATTCAGATAGTATTAAAATTACACAGATTCGTAAGCTATAAGCTATTCATAATCAAATAAAGCGTGAAAAGACGTCCTTAGTAAGTTTCAAACAGAAAGGAAGTCTGAGGCATAGCTAACCGCTAACAAAAACAAGCAGGTGGTATTTAGAGACCCTTTTCTTACTGAAGCTTAGTGCTACATATTTTTGTAACAGTTCTGAAATGAGTTATGCTAGTGAAAAACAGTCACTAACATCTTAACGTCTATAGCAACAATGCGGTTGAAGAAAACAAATGCGTTTAGTTAGAACATCAACCATCACCTAGAACACGAAATAGAGAAGTAACCACTCACTCTATTTATAAAGCAAGCATGAAATACACTTACGTATTTATTTGTGATGTATAATCCACTTGCGCGTTGTTCAACAAGACAGGTTAAGCCAAGCTGAGAGACATTTCATAATCCTTTTAAGTTCTTGTAATCGCATAACACCCATCAAGATTCTCATTTCAAAAACCTCCAGATTTGCACAATGTCACGAGAGAATAGTTGTGATTTTTTCCCCTTTATCTTTGCTTTATTTGCATATCTATATAGTTCCTCTAGATAAAAGCTTTCTATGACGTAGAATGAAAGTGAGAATTTTTTTGAAGCCATTTTATCTGAAATACTAAGATAAGAAGAAAGATTAATTTTGAATGGGCATTGAACGATAGGCTTCCGAGGTCTTGAAATGGAATGTTTATTGTTCATAGAACATAAATAATGCAATAAATAGTTGAATAAAAGCAATCTGA
>KK117706.1:404510-503878 GCA_000611955.2 Stegodyphus mimosarum
GTTATAAACTTAACCAAGGTATTTACTGGAGCGGTATATCAGTTTAAAATGAAGTGTACATTTTGAACATTCAGAGGTAATTAATTTTGAGAAATGGGAAGCATAACTTGCGGCTTAACATCATAGTAAAGAGATGATCAATCATTGTCTAATGTTTGTAGAAATCGAAGATCAGAATATCGCTTATTAAAGATTTCATCGTAAAAGAGCCGCAGAAAGGATCTGATGTGAGTTGTTGAACGCAAACAAATATGGATATAGAAATGCAATTTTGTAAAATTCTGATCTAATGTGCTTCCGAAGACCCCAATCATTGATTTTAATTTATTATAGGGGTACATCACCCTCATGATTTTAAAAATTCTTTTTTATTTCCATTAAGAGTCATGTTTATAGAAGATTGTGATGAAAGCAAATTTTAGATAAATTCGAATAATTGGCAAAAGCTTAGAATTTTAAGGAGTTTTTTTAAAATTTTTTTTTAATTTATGAATGGAACTTTTCTCATTTTTCACTGAGATAAAAAAATAATTTACAATTATTATTTTAGATAATTCCCAAACTCAGTTTACACAGGTTGTGTGTTTAAGCATCGTACTAAAACGAATGCTGCTTCCAGGCGAAAGAAATGTTCTTAAAATGTGCGTTTTGATGAGTATCATGTGAAGCAAATTTTATCCACAGCAAGCAAAGACAAGTAAATAAATAAATAAAGATAACTAAATAACTTAAGGGTTCTCCTTCTAATTCAGTTAGAAAAAAAATGAGTTTGAAAGTTTACCCAGATTGCTTTATAAATAGCTATCACTCTATATTAGGCTTAATAATATTGAGCGGTCATGATGCACTTCATGCTTTCCTAGAGGTGTGGTTACAAGATTTTGACTACATGTGGTCGGTACTTTATCAAAGTTCACACACAACTTTTATTACGATGATAGGCACGATACACAGCACTATATAGATATATGTGATACATATTCAAGAGTGTGGCTACAAGATTTTAGCCCTTTCGCCGCTTCAAAGTTACGCGTTTGCTCATGATTTCTGGCGCGATGATAGCGCCATCTATACTAATTTACTAAGGGCAGAACAAATATATTGTATAAGAAAGTAAAAAGTAATATACTTTTGGACTCTATGTTATTTTTTTTAAGACAGAAATGTTTTTGCGCTGCAAAGCCTCTGTCTCTTTATTTAATAATATATTTTTCTCTTTATTTAATAATAATAATTAATATTTAAAGCCTCTGTCTCCTCTGTCTACATTTCAGGAGATCATTTGGGACAGCATTATTCTATACCCTTTTTAACACGATAATAAAATTGAAACAAAGTTATTTTTAATTTTCCAAAGGTGACGCTTTATGTTGAATCTCCAACTTATTTCTTGTGTGTAAGATGCCTCGTGTAAGTTGTGTAAGGTAAGTGTGTTAACGCCTCATATTTTTAATTTGCTCTTTCCGCGTAAACATCTCAGCCATAAAGAAAAATAGAGAATTTGAAAAAATAGAGGGCATACAATATTCAGAATATAGAGATTTACTGCAAGAGGCTTCCTTTATAAAAATGAAAAAAGCATTCAGGATCTCTACCAAGTCTACCAGTAAGACTCGTGAAGTATAGAATAAAGCTTTTCTTTAACAAGAGTAGATGTTAGAAAGAAAAGTGTGATAAAAAAAGTGTAATATAAATATATTTTTGACCTATGATGTTTTAGGAAAGGCTGTGTATTGAACAGTACAAGCATTCTGAACGCAAGACATTAATATCTTTGATTTTTGGAACATTGAAACATTGACTTCATGAATGTTAAGAATGAGATAAAGTGGGTGTTTTGCTGTAGGAGTAGTTTCAAACACAAACTATTTTCTTACATGGTGTATTGTTTAGCCCAGAATAAAATATTTATTTTTTGTTAACAATCCCTATCTCTTACGAAACTATCTGAGCATGGTGAATGCATGAACAAACAACAAGTGAATACATGTAAGTCCCAATCACACTAAAAGTAATTTCTTTGCGGAAAAATGTACAGGATGTGTTTTTATAGATAAATATTCCAGGCTTATGCAAAACTTATATGAACATAGACAACAATCTAATAATTTATTTAAATGAAGCATATCAGGGACGTAACTAATTTAATTTATGCACTTTTTGAATACTAGTAAAGAAACTAGCCAGAAAATGATCTAAAATGTTTGCCCATAAGAAGTTGATGCTACTAATGATTGAGTTGCGGGTGTGACATACAACTTACGGCAGAGTAACAGAAATTCTTAATGAATATATTTCTATTTAAAAAAGTGCTAAGTCGCAGAATTGTGAAAAAAATTTAAGGTGCCCTTGTGAAAAAAAATAATTCAGGTAAATTACGACAACCAAAGATTTTGAGAAAACGCCCTTACCAAAGCGCACAACAGCACTCTTAGTAAAGAGTAAAAGAGATACCATTGAAGAATTGGCGAGTAACTGGTTTCTTTGTACGCAAGGATATGATGAAGCACAAAATGTCTATCTACCTAGCAGGTGGGATGCCTTCATGGAGGGTTTTTTAAGAGAATTGGTTCGCATTCACTTCACACACGAAAAAAGCACGAAAGCTCCTGTGCAGCCAGTACTTTCGCGGGGATTTGGACACCGGTCGAGCCAGCAGCGTTTAGTTATTATAACCACTCAGACACCGGTAGGCTTTGTGTTAGAACTGAACTCTTCCTGCAATAACAACGCCTATGCTCATCTGAATTATACTTCTTCCAGCCACCCAACCAGCATAGTGGCTAACGACGCTAACTACCATCCCTAAGGGCCCGCGTTCGAATACCGGAAAAGGCGTGGATGTTTGTAAATGTGTAGTATCTGTGCGGCATAGAGGCACTTGGAGCCAGAAGTCCTCTCGATAAGCTAGAGAGGGAGAGATCCATCCTCAGGAGTGCTCTTCTTCACAATTAGGGGCCGAACTGAGCAAAGTCATACTGTCCTCTGGTGCCGAAACCTCTTGCCAACGACGGGCGCAATTTTACCTCCTTGCCGCAATGAATTTCGTGCGCTTGCTCTGATATTATACAAGCGAGATTAGTCACTACAAAAACACTTCTTCAATCTTTCTGCAGATGCTAAATTTATAGCATTGGCATTCGAAAAAGAATTGAGTTACAGTAACCGTCAGGATCTAAGACAACTTGAGATTTAATGCTTATTTGAATGCAACAAAGCACACATTAGCTACTTTTCCGTATTCCGGGAGGTAGGTTTAGGGAAAATAATCTCGAATTTACGCTACACATGGGGAAAACTGTGAAAATACCAAGCAGATAGCTCGTTTGCCACTATCCGTACCGAGTTTAAATTATCAGTCGGCCACTGTTGCCCAGTTCAAAAGTAAATTATTTCTAAAATATGAACCTGAAACGAAAAATAATGTAGTTTCAGAACAACGATTTTTAATAAATTCTCTAATAGTAAATAATTTTTAACTACGTTCATACATTCCTCCATCATTCACAAATTAAAAATCCTTGAATCTATTCTTCTAGCGCTCAAACATAGAGGGAAAATTACTTTAAAATCGCAGACAGTATAATGTACACGAAAATAATAACAATTTGCAAATAATTTGAAAGTTCAAAATATGATATGACTATTTATGGAAATTTTTTGTAAGTGTGAACGAATTCAGTAGTGATTGTAATTTCACGAATTCTATGTGTACTGAGACTTCAAGTAACAAAAACTTGTCTTCTAAGTTTATACAAATATTATCACAAATTTTATTCTCAACTAAAATCAATTTCTATAGGTCTAAAAGAAAAAACCGGAAGATTATTTGTAAAATAATGTATTTCAAAGGCTTAAAAACACCTTTTGGAAGAATTATAGAGGAAAATGAAACATTGGTAATGCAGCGCTTTCTTTAAACGTGTAAATTCTAGAAACATGCAGAAGCACTTAGATCCCAATTTCATTCATTCTCTACATCTGCTTCAGAAAACGAAAAGTCTTCCGGAAATATTGAGAAAAATCTGAGTGAATATCAAATAGTAGCAAAGTATGTCTCGAATCGTAATAAAAGTTTTTTTTTTCGTCCTGAAAAGGCAGCATTTATTTTAGAATGCACTACAAGTTCATTTTAAAATGCACTACTCTCATCATTTAATTCATAAAATGGTTGATTATTTCCAAATGAAATGATATTTTTTGTTATTTTACATATATCTTCATACTTTAAATAGTTAAAGGTAGTATTATGACAGTGGAGATTAGCTTTAAAAGTAGTATTTATTTATTTACAGATCTTGTGTTTTATCTTATTTTTTTTGCAACTCTTGTTTTAGCATATTTTAAAATCAATAGCATGAAAGTATATGCGTTCATCTTTTCCCATCCATTCTAAATTAAATTTTCAGAGAGCAAGTAGCTTCATAAAAAACTGGAACCTTATTTAACATGTGAATGAATTTGGTATGCTTATGTGATTATATAAAATGAAAAATTAACTCAGAACAAAATCACACATAAGTATCTACCTCAACATTTTAGTATTTCCAAATATCTTTTTCTACTTTCCATTTAATTAAGGAAAGGAACTCATTTATACCTCAATAAAGTTAAAAATGTGCTAGAATTTCTACGCCGGAGGTATCTCATCGAAATTAATTGGCAAGTTTCGGCTTCTTGAAAAGTGAGACCTCCTTACTTGGTAAGGGAAAGCAACTGACTTTGTATACATGAACATAATATTCAACGAGTTATTTAAATGTTAATGAATTGTTATTTAAATGTTACAGATTTAATTAGTAAATCATTTTTGATAAATGAATTAGATTCTGCTCGTTAAAGTTAGGGGACAATACTTTACAAACAGCAAATTGCAGAATAAATCAGTTTGAGATAATTGTAGTAGTAGATAGTAAATGGTTGATTAACATTACAAAATTTTCAGCCATTACTTTTGTAACTGTAATTGGTGACTTCCTTTCAGTTGAACAATCGTTAATTTATCACTATTTACCTGTTTAAAGAATTATTTTTGAGGAATATTCAACTAGAAAAAAATTCACAAAAAGTACCCTAGTTTGGCATAGATGTAGTGTAGAATTCTATTACCTTCGCCCCCCTCAGCTGCCGAGCGTTAAAGTCACTGAGTACTGGTAGCTACGTCTGGGGCTCGAATCCAGCCGAACGGGCTGGCTGCATGGTCGTTTGCGTAGTTTTTCTCATGCGTATTGTGTATACGAGCCACTTTTCCTTAGAAAGTTCTCCACCAAGCCATTCCTCTCCTTAAGCAAATATCCTTCTTGTGGTTTACTATAATAAAATAAACCATACCAGTTTATTGAGTTCGAAGGCGATTAGAAACAAGTTCCTTTTCTGCATTGGCAAAAATATTTAATTGTTTTTTAATATTCTTCTGTGTACATTCAGTTTTCCAAGCATGTAGTCAAAATTATTAGGAATGTCACAGAACTAATGCGTCAAGAAAAATTTTATTTTATTCTCATAGTCGTATTTTATTTATTCAATATTCGATTACTGCCCATAGATTCATAAAAAGTGAATGCAGTCTGTGAAATACTTTTAGAGTATTGAAAAGAAAGACGGTTTTTTTATCTATTTTTTCCTTTGATCGTGTTGCTATGACAAAGAGTCATTTATTTAAATCTCCAAGTATTTTGTGATAATCTTTTCTTTAACGTGATAACTTTAAGTTCATTCCTACATTCTAAAGAAGCGAGCCATAAAGAACTACTTTTGACAGATCAATAGTATTTAAATAGATTTTTAAATGTAAAAAATACCCTTAAACGTGCCATTTTTCAATTGATTTTAATACTTCACAGCATCATATTAACCTATTATTTCACGGCATCATTATGAAAACTGATTGATGCACAAATTGTAGAGCGCAAAAATAAACATAATATTTGAATTGACTAATTCCTATAGCTATTGATCTGAATGCGTAAGTTTCGCACTATATTTGTCAATATAAATGCTTTTATCATTCTCATTCAGTTCAACAATTTTGAAAAACCTGTGAATGATTATCTCCCGTTTCATGGAGTATTATGCATATATTTCGTTATATACCAAGGAAATTATCGAATAGGTAACAAATTTCTATAATCCCTAACCAGTGATATAGTTATTGACATTATTGCATAGGTTCGGGTTCGTAACGGATTAATGGGCACAGAACGGATGGTAGCTTAATAAAATTTATTTTATCAACAGAAACACTTAAAAGTTCTGGAAATTTCCACAAAAATACTCATACAGCTCTCCTCAGTATAACAGAGCACAATCAGTTATTACACTTCAGATTTCTAAGAATGTTAAACACAACGCAATGCAAAGCGCATCTAAAGAGCGGAGCTTACACTGAGACAATCTCAATAATCCAAAGTCGACTTTGAACTGAAAAAACTGAGAACTGATGCTCTTTTCTATTATAAACAGTTCCCCCCCCCGGCCACCGAGTAATCTCCAGTAGCTTCAATTACTCGAAATTACTCGAACGTTTATACGGTTAAAATTACATATAAGGACTGTATACGGTTATTGTTACAGATCTATTACAGTTATTCAACTACAGTACTAATTACAGATAGTTCTGAGGTGTTTTGGCATAAAGAAGGGACTTAAGTTTCCACGGTTGCTTTATTTTATTCCTCACACAATTTTCAACTGTACATCTTGCTCTTGTAGATCTAATCTCGTATTTTTATAGTTAAAGGAATTTGAACTGTGGAATATCTAAAATTGAAGTATATTGCATTTTTAATACTTTTCTTGATAATGTGAAAAAATCTAGGGTTTTATTTTTTAATTTTATGAGACCTTTCAATGGTTAATTTAACAATTCAATAATTTCAATGGTTAAATTTAGTCATTTAAAATCCAATACACTGGCTTGTTGTGATAAAAAGCTTCATTTTCGTGTTTCATTGTACCATAATATTCAACGTTTTTCTCAAATTGATATATCCTTGGATTGACCATAAATTCAATTCGACTGTTTTCTAAAATTAGCATTTCAGAATGAAAATGCATTTAAGAATTGTTTTATTATTTTTTAGGTATCAATAAAAATTTTCCTTTTTCATTCAACAGTATCAAATTGTAACTTTTCAAAGTTCATCTCTTGGATGAGAATAAAAGACTATAAATTTCAAACCAATGTATTGCCAGTCCGAGGATTTGATTCTTTTACTTTTAAATTGAGAGAAATAAGAACCTTCCTTCAGCATGAAATAAGAAAGTATAACTTTTTGTGTAAATCAGTACTTGCCTATGTGTATATTAAAAACATATATAATTTTTTTTATAAGCTTTTGCATAAGAGAATAGGTATCAAAGTGTGAAAGTAGAAGTTTCTAGTATTCTTTCTGTTTTGTTAACAATTGGCACGATTTGGTTTTATTTGATTACGGCAAAAAACGCGACGCTAGCTGGCTAAGGGGAGGATGACTTCATCTACGTTACACATGGCAAATTCACGAATACGGCCATATAGCCAATCTGTTTGCGAGGATTTGCACCCAGGTTGAATTACCAGTGTTTAAAGGCTTTACCGCTAAGCCACTGGTGGGATCAAACAAACGGCATGGTAAAATTCGGTTCTTACATCTACTCTCTTCACAGTTATTACGATGTAATATTAAAAATTAAGAGTTCTCATTACCATTAATAAAACCTTTTAAATTAATATATTGATTATTATATTTTGCAGCACTAAGTAGTTTCGCAGTTATGCAAAATGTAACATTTTTTACTGATTAGGGCATATTTATTTTAAAATATAATTGCTTTTAAAATATTTTTTCACGTGTCTAATAAAACTTTGCAAAGACAAATATTTTTGGAGCAAAAATGTCAAGAAATATTATTTTATAATTTCTCATGTTAGTAAGACTATATCTTCCAGAATTTTATTGCATTAACTTCACATTTTTGTAATTATTGTGATACTGTACATCATTATTTAATTCAGTTTAATTAAAATTTTTTATTAATTATTCATGATTTTTTCCATGCTTATTCCTTAAAGACTTCTCGTAAAGTAGTTTAATATTAATATATTAATATTACTTCCAGTGCTCAATAACTGTAGCTCGGGAAATCTGAAATGCAGAATAAAATTTAAAAAATAATAAAAGGGAAAACGTATCTTTTTACTTTTAAATCCAATGCTAAAAAAATGGTTCAGCCTAGACTGGCTGGCGTCCAAATGATTCAACGGGACAATAAAGAGATTGAAAATTGGTCACTAGTGCAAGATTGCGCTGTATATCAGATTTACTCGGTATATTTGTTTCTATTTGGATCACTGTATTATTAACACATCCAGATCACTTCATTATTAACAGATATGTTTCGGGAAAATATAAAATAAATTATAGATTCTTGAACTATTATCTGCCATGCAGTCGATATTTATGCATGTAAAACTCCCATGCACAAATTTATATGAAAAATATTACATTTAACAGAAATGTTATAATTAACAGAAACATGCAATTAGCTATTTATCTGGAGTTTCATGTAAATTTATTTGGTTCATGTAAATTAAATCGGCTTACAAAACAAAAAAGACTCATTCTAAATAATGAACGAATACTAAAATTATGAAATCGGATCACTCACTTCTATCTTTCAGTTCTTCAGTTCAGATGTCTGGGGTTCTTCAAATTCATATTGGGATTATGTTGACGGTATCATCAAACGTCAGAATTAAGATCGGTTTGACTTTTAACTTTGGGGATTTAGAAGTATTGTAAGGTTTATCCTAAGTTTGTTAACAGTTATTTTAAGTTTTGTATCTTTCCTATATTATTCTAATTTCAGCTTACAATTTCCTGCCGGAATGTAAATTCAAAAATGCAGTTAATGCAGATGAGAAAGAGTACTATTTAAGTCGTGACTTCACCGACTCCGGGAGAGAGAGTCTGATTCCCTGACTAGCGCGCGTTTGCCTTTCGGCTACGTCTCTCTTAGCTGTAACTACGCTCAGCCATACCTTAGGCCCTTGCTTGGCTTCGCCGATTTAATTAATACTTAGGGGCCAACTAGTTAGATCTCTGATAGCTTCGGCTATACCTTTTAAATAGCTTAGTTAAGCTAGTTTTAGTTTAAATTATTGTTATTTAAAGTTCAAGCTAGAGTGGCGGCTTTGTGTAAAATTCCAAGTAGGAACTGGTTGTAAATATACTGAAAAATAAAGGGTTATAAACCCTCTTTAAGTCTTACATGTTCTGTTCACACACTTAACCGATTATTCGCTTGTTGGTGTTCGTGAGGTTCTAAGTTAGAACTTTAGATTTAAATAGTAATCCCCCTCAGTATCCTATGCTAAAATACAAAATCAGATCACTCATTTCTAAACTTCATCTTCCATGTGTGGGTTTCTTCAAATTCCTACTTCTATTTTACTAATGCTATCTTCATACGTCTACATTAAAATCGGTTTGATTTCAACATTTAACATTGGTTACTTTTAGTAGCTAGAAATTTAGGAGTGTCGGAGTATCGAAGCTAGGAATTAGGGATTATTTTAGAAGTATCGTATGCTGAAAGATAAAATTAGATCACACACTTCTAAACTTCAGCTCCCATGTGTGGGTTTCTTCAAATTTCTATTTCGATTTTGCTAATGGCATTTTTATAATTTGTTTGATTTACTTCTGTGTTTAGCATGGGTTGCTTACTGTAGTTAGGTATAGAAAAATACTCTGTGCTAAATGGTGAAATCTGATCACTCACTTCTAACCTTCAGTTTTCCTATTTGAGTTTAAATAAAAACTTTTCATTTTAAATTTAGTTTCTTTTCTAATGCATCTTCATTTTCCAGTATACCACTTGACAACTTCTTCTAAGTAAGTACAATTAAAATTGTAATTTTGTACTTTTATCTTTGCTCTTCCACAGCTTTTGGTAAGAGGTCAAAAACTTGTAATATGTAGAGTTTGCATGTAATTTTCATTTGAAATCAAAAACTGGTTTAGGTTAAACAAGTAGCTTCTGTAAGCATAAGTTTCTCTAAAATAAACTCATAATAACTTACGTGACAATAAGTGAATATTTCTATTAAAAAGTTGCCTTGATGAAAAATTGCTTTTGAAGCTTAAAGTATAAAATTGTGAATCCCTTCACCAGTTCCAATGCATGAAAAAATATTTGTTTCTCCTTTTACATCTAAATATTGTTTTAAACATGCAATTTCTCATGGTTACAGTAGAAAAGTGTGTACCTGAGAAAAAATCTGCATTTCCCGTCTACAAGGCATTTTAAAAATCCCCATAAATGCTTGCGAAAAATAACTTCGTGCAATATAAAATAAACAGAAAAGTGGTTTAATTTAAAACTTAGCACGAATAAAGATGAAAACATCGCTCACGGCTGTTTCTTTGGAGCTAGTCAACATTGATGTTACTGAGATAACAATAGTAGGAGCTTATAGTGCTTGTAGAGTCAGTAGGTGTTTTGAAGCAGGAGAAATAAAAAATGAGCAATGTCCTCGCCGTGACTCGAACTTGGACTTCTGAAATTCGCGCCATATGGGCTACCCTTACACCACGAAGATATGCTGAAAAGCAGGGAGAAAGTAGACTGGGGATTAGGGAATCTTGTCGCCAGATCCTGGCGGCGACGAATTATAGTCCATCACCTGGTTGTTCGGGCCATTGTAGAGTCATTAGGTTATTTTAAAGCACGGAGACGTGAAAAATGTGCAATGTTGTCTCCGGGACTCGAAACTTGCACCTCTTGAATACACACCGAATATGCTTCCAATTAAACCACGAAGGCATGCGGAAAGAAGGAAGAAAATATCTTATATGCTTCATGCATTAACTTGAAATGTTAGGTCGAAAAAAGAGAGGTGAGTCTCGGAGCGGATTCTTCAATATCTCCAACAAGAGTGAAATAGAAGCTAAGTCATAAACTAGATTGCTGCGCAGAAATATTTCTGAAGCCTCTTGGAAATTTAAATTGAAAGGCGCATTAGTACGAGCGTTTCGCTTCCAAAAATCAAAAATTGTGATTTTTATTGCAATAGTAGGAAGCAGTTGAAGACCTCTATTTCTGTTTTATTTATTTTTGCTTTGATTAGGCATATGAAACAAAATGAATTAAAATACTCTTTAATTGCTTCCCATTGTTGGGATAAAAATCTCAATTTTTGATTTTCAAAATCGTTGTTCGCGCTAATTAGCCTTCAGCTTGAAATTTCAAGTAGCTGCAAAAAAATTTTTTTTTGCTTAATAATTTAGTTAATAGCTTAGTTTCTACTCCGTTCCTATCAGAGATACGGGAAAAAGAGCCCTTTTCTTTCGACTTAACATTATAACTTGCAAACGAAGTATTAACTTCTACTATGTATATCACAGCAATAATGCTTCGACAGTGTTGGACTGGTTTCAACAAAACTGCACTCAATAATACTTTCCTCTTTATTTGTGCTAATTTTTACTTTTAACTACTTATCTGTTTATTTTGAATTGCACAAAATCATTTTTCTCATCTATTTATGAGGATTTTGGTTATGTTTTCTAGAGAAAAAATGCAATGTTTTCAATCAGGTCCATTTATTTTGTTTTATGGAATGCTTCTTCTGTTAAAATAAAGCTGTTTTCTGCTTTATTTTAAATTTTACATTGGCGCGTTTCTCTTCAGTTTCAATTCTGTTCCATTTGGTTTCTTCTGTAATCTGAAAAATATCCATTTCCAAATACGTGTTAAGTTACGTGTATCCGTGAGATGTAATGCATCAAGTGATTCGCTGCCTCTGAGGGAGGTAAGAAATGTACAGTAGCAGGGATTTTTGATACTTATTTCTAACTTATGGATACCCACAGAAATTAGTATTAACTAACAATGGTTTATTATTGGACTGCACTAAGAATGATAACGCTTAAACCAAAGTCTGTAATGGTAGCAGTTAGCTTTCAGATGAGATTATTTGGCTCATAAGTCAGGGTTATTTCCTTAAGATATATTTTAACGTTGACATTGTACTGAATTAAAACATACCCGCCTCCCAGTGTGCTGTTATAATATCCGTTTATTGAAGTTCACCGGCCTGACTCCGGGAGAGATTATAGTTTGCTTAATAACTCCTGGTCTTTAAACCATTTTCTTCTCCACAAACATACTAATATACTTATTCCCCAATTTTTTTGTTTGCAAAGCAGTTTTATAAAATAAGAGAAATGCTTTTTAACAAGTAGTGTACTTGGGAATTACTGATTACGATAGAAAAAGAACATTCCTGCCCGATTTCTTAAATTTTTTCAATTTAAAATTCAAAAGAAATTTTGATAATTCATTGGAAACGTTTAGAAGTCAAGCTGTTTAAATGTCTGCTTCTTCACTGCTAAGATATATTTATCAATTAAATACCTGAAATAAATCACACATGTATTGTAAGGCAACGAAAGAAATATTTTAGGGAATGCTATATCGAAATGACAATAAATCATCTCCAGTTGCTGTGATAAAGCAAGCTTTCGTTTTTTCAATAAATAAACGGAAATAAAAATATACATTCAATAAAAACGAATAGCAATCTTCTTTTCGTTGATTATAAAGTTCATAGTAAATTTATGCAACAGAATTTTGCAAGCTGTAGGAAAATATTTTTTTTATAAAAACTATTACGAACTTCTACAAAAATAACTGCGATTAATTATTCAGGAGACTTACATATTATTTTACAATAATGTGTTGAAAATTCGCACGACTCATAAGTGGTTAAAAATTTATATATAATGTAGTATACCAAATAATACAAAGCATAAAATGTGGCGAAAATTGTGCTAAAGTTGTACTCAAAATGACTAAAATTTGGGATGATAAAACTATACTGGAAATAACTGTGAAATCTAAAAATGTCAGAATAAAATTATTATTTAACTTAAGTATTTTACTTGCTTTAAAACCTATTAATAGTAGATAGGATCTTTAATTAAAACGGAAAAAAGTAAAAGATGATAAAATTAATAATTTATGATTTAACGCTTGTTAATATTCTGTATTCGGATAATTTGATTCTGAAGCAGAGACTATACTGGATTGTCAAGTAGAGAAATGCCTTTATGAAGTAATTTCTAAGGGGACCTGGTTCCTATTCTTGATATACACGAAGGAGGAATTCCCGTTCGCCGGTATCTGAACTCACCTCAAGCAGAAAATCGCGTCTCCTTTCGAAATGCATTGAAATTTTAAACAACAACGGGTGAAAATTGACATTTCACAAATCCTTGCTTTTCAGTTTGAATATTCGAGGCTAAAACTGACGTGCATCCGTGGGAACAATGATATTCAGATTTTGCTTTACAACTGCAGTGGATGTGAAATTGCTTCCTATGAACATTAGGCTTCAAAGTTTATCTTCAGGTTAAAAAGTTTAGGTGTCAAAATGGTTAGAATCGTCGGTTTCTCAGTTTGCAAGCGAATGGCCTAGTAACTTAAGTACCTAGATTGCTTTTTCCTTTTTTTAGAGCTAATATTTTAAAATCAAGAAGTTAGAATTTTCGATTTGCAGTAGCTCTGATACTCTTAAATTAATATTTCTCCGTCAGTGAAGCAGCTGACCTGTATGGGAAAATGTGCTTATGAGCTCATTAAGCCTCGCTGATGGTTCTGTCATTAATCACGTTGCTGAGGTCATGTCACAGTGACTGTGTTTACTTTGCTTCATGCTATACTTCCACTTTGTATAATAAGTAGAAGTATAGCATGAAGCAAAGTAAACCACTGGTGGGTGGGGGAGCTGCTATATAGCTGAGAAGGAACTTTTGGAAAATATTGGAAACAATGCGACGCTATTAAATTTATATCTCCATTCCCTTATGTGTTTGCAGATATGTATTATACCAAGTAAATTATCCGGACAACTGTTTCTTCCATTTTCAAATTTCCCTTTTTCTTAGAAGATCAAGAGCTTTCACATTAACACCTGAAGAGACATGTAAATTTATACTTCAGATAATGTATGGTAATGAAAATATTTGACTAGAATTACTTTTAAAAAAAGTGCAATAAAACTTCATGGGATTTTGAATGGCCGTTTTTAGAGTGAAATCACGAGCTGAGACTTGCAGGCAGGTCTTACACCCTTATAAGAATTAAGCAAGTGCTCTCCAAAAGAATCCTTAACGTTAATTTAGAAATGTTCCTATTGCATATTTTCTAGAAATCCAGTCTTGTAGCATTTTGTGCGGATAAAAAAAGGGTAAAATAAAGCCAATGTACTTGTTTTTGCAATATTGGAGTAAAAGAAGTAAAGCGTGGTAGTCTGTTATTAAAAAAAGTTGTAAAAGTAAGAACAAATGATAAATCAGTTAAGTTTTTACAACCATTTACAACAAGTGCATTTTTTTTACTTTAATTGTAGTTTCTTGTGTTTTACAAATATCCGAAATGAAAGCGAAAAATGTAAAAAGAAAAGAAAAACCTTCTCTAATAATGAAAAAGGATGAATGATGGCACAGAATTTGTCAGCTTCGTAGAATACTTAATGTATATCTAAACAATTACGAAATTTTCTCAGAACTTCAAGGTTGAGGATAGACTAACGAAATTTAAATTTACCTTCGATAACGATAAGACACTGCTCACCGGAAAAAACCGTTAAAGCGAAGATTTTATTGACACAAGGGATCATTATTTTCTTCCCAAACGCAATTACATCACCGCCACCCTTTACTTAGCTGACAGAAAGATGAAAAATTCATGGCTGCCTTTATTATTTCTTTTCTTGCAGAAGCTTAGGAAGCGAATTTACCTGAATTATGAAGGAGAAGCACGAACCCTTCATACTACGACAAATTGCGAATATAATGGTAACAGGAAGCGTTAATTAATGGTCTTTTTACCTAATTTTTGGAAGTTCAGTAGTAATGAAGGAGCGTTATGCATTTTGCCACTTTTAATAAGCAAGCATATTTTCCATAGGTGTATATGTATATATATTCTTATTCGTGTATTTCGTATGTATACATATATATAAATCTCTCTCTCTGTGTATATATATATATATATAGTTTTTAAGCATATATATAATAGTATCAAACATTTATTTAACAAAATTATCCCAATATTATTTCCGTGCAATATGCTGCTTAAAAAGTAATCAATTATAGTTTCTAACTAAAATAGTAAGAAATTTACAACTAAATCCACAAAGGCATGAAAGAAATTAAATTTAAAACTAGCAAAATCCCCAAATTTCCCAACATAAACGTAAAAGACATCAACTCAGTGTTTTTAAACCAGAAGAAACCGAAAACAACAGAACAACCGAAAGCAACAGAAATATATAAAAATACATAAAACAGGAAAAGGAATACAATGAAATCTGATTCAACATTGCCATAGATCAGATTCACTTGAATTCCTTTTCTCAGGAAAACCACAGTGTTTCTGTTCATCCAAAATCAGCTAATGAACCATCCTAAATTATTTAATTATCATACGTCATCCGAACATTCTGAATGCCTCTTCGACACAACAACCCTCCATTCATATGAAATAAAAATATATAAAAACAGGTTTGAATGAAATAAATTTAATGATAAAGCAAAAGTAAAATATATAATTTTTCATAATATTAAAAAGTAATAATTCACAAAATATATTAAAAATTAACAGGGAAAAAGATTTTTTTAACTTAGTTTTGGTAGAACAAAATAACAGAGGACAGTAATTCAAAAGGAAAAAAGGAGACGCTAATGTTTGCCTGTTTGGCGCTATTGGCGATACAAATTTGCGATGGAAAGTTTGAAATCTCCCAAAAGGCGAATTAATAGTAAGGATTTTTTCATTTCAGATTTGGAAAGCATTAAAGTAATGAAAATTGAAAAAAAAAAAAAAAGAAACATGTCAGAAAAGAATAAAATTTGGGCTTATCATGAAGACTTGGAGTACAGTAGGCCCGCTGTTAATAAAAGCATACTGAAGAAAAAACTGTGCAGTGATACATATTTACAAATTACACTATAAATCCTTCTAAAACATCCTTCTTTATCCTTCTCTTATTTGAGCTTTCAAATAAAAAATCCATTGCTTTAAAATATAGAATGTATACTACTATTGAACAACAACGGCAAGAAATTCTTCATACTAAAATTTTACAAGAAAATGAAATTCCAATTAACTTCATTAACAGTCTGCTTAAAAAAGTTGGAGTTGTACTTTATAATTTTTTTAATAGTGATTGTTTTATCTCAAACATAATAAAGTGCAACGCTACATTAAGGACGAAAGCCTCCTTTCCTTTACGCAGGCATCCTGCGCGTGCTTTGCCTTATTCAATGGAACACTATCAGTTCTGTCCGGGATTCGAATCCCGCGAAAGGGCTGACTGCACGAGCGTTTTTGCGTTTCCCCCGTATGTAAAGCGTATTCTAGCCAGTTTCTCTTAGAAAGTCCTTCACAAAAGCAAATCTCTTCTTAGGCAGATAAGCCCTAATGTGCTTTGACGTAAACTAATGATAAACGAGTTGCCTTGCTCAATTGATCAACTAATCAGCAGAAGAACATGCAGGCTTAGACAAGATGAAGTTGTCCAGTCAAATACTTAGTTCAAGTTACAAATAAAATTATGGTTAATTTTTAGTCAAACTAAATTTCGTTCAAGTCCACTGAGTGCTTTTTGAGATTGCAATTCATATTTGCTACTCCAGTTTCCGATGTCACCGTACAATACCGTAAAAGTTACTGCAGCTAAAGATGATTTGTAACAGTTCAGACAGAGTACAGAGTAGAAAAATAAGAACTATTTAGAATTTCATTTTTTGATTCAAACAGACCCGACTGCTTGAAAACGGAATGTATTTATAGAAATATTTTATGTTTAATTTAAATTTCAGAACACCGTTAACACTCATATTTTTAAATTAAATAGCCATAAAAGATATGCTAGTAAAACCGCTAAAAAGGGCGTATTCGTTTTTATTTTTTTTGTTTATATATCTAAAATAGTAAAGTGTAACAGTGCATTAATGATTTATTATTTATAATTCGTGAAGAGTTTTTTAACATGATGGGTTATCTCCCCATGTTCAGTTGATTAGATCTTCAGTCTTCATCCTTATGATTTTATCAGATTTTTCTTCTCAACAGGAAGAACATTCTATTCATAGACATCTTCCTATTTTACCGCACAACTTTGGTCCAGACATACCAGTTCCTGCTTTTGTCATTTACAGAGCGATTCCCTGTTAGATAGTCATTCTAACGTGAATACAAAACGCGCATCAGACGCAGTCTCTAATAATAATCATTTATAATGAAACGTGTAAGCTTACAAAGGTACAGATCATTTGATCTGAAAATGGACCCTTCATTATCCATTCACTGGCGCTCAGTTTCTTGAAGCATTAAAATTTCGTGTCTGCATCACTTCATAATGTAATGGTGTAATTATTTTGATGAAATAACGAACTTGGGAAAGGTCCTCGGTATACGACAATCCGACATTAAATATTATTGCGCTAGATTATGATTGCTGAAGGACTTTATTACATTTGGAAATTGTGGTAATGTCTTTCTGAACTTAATGTAGATATTAGTATAAAAGTTAGCAAAGTAAATAATATTAGAATTTCTCGTATTCCAGTTACATATTATTTGATTTATCCTTTCAAATTTGTTATATCTTAGGTAAATAGTGGTTGTCAATGTGTGCTAAAGAATTTCCTAATGAAGTATTCCTTTATCAATTACTTGCAATATAAATTATATTTTCTGCTAATTTTCTTATTACATAGTTTGTCAACTAATATTGCATCATTACTGGTTAAGTTATATTGCTTTCCACAAAACTAGTACTACTTCTACAAAAAGAATGTTATGAATCTTAATTATATAAACATGCATTATTGTGTAAGACTATAGCTAAATTAAAATTACTTTGTTGGCTAGACCTTTACATGAACTGACAAGACGTGGGCAGTGTAAAAAGACCCTTTTATTCAACTCAAGAAGTAATTTACAGACGGCATTAGTTGGCTAGATTTTTACCTGAACTGCGAAACGACTATTTTCTAAACTGTATCAATGACAAGACTTAAGAAGGGTGAAAAGACCCTTGAATTCAACTCAAGAAGGAATTTACAGGTGGCCCTCCTGGAGCTTCAAGCTTAGTCAATACTTTTGGTTGCAACTCAAAATAGAAATATAAAATTAAAAACTAAGTCTAAATTAAATAATTAGCCGAAGCTGCACAGAGACAATTAACGCGAGTTCGCTCTTAGCCCTACCACCCACGTATACAAACCGGCAATTAACATGCATGGCCGCAAAATAGCAAGCTTAACTCAGTGAAACAAGACGGTTGAACGGCAGAACTCGCTGTGTCTAAAGCAACTCAAGACACCAGCTTAAATACACTCACTTCCAAAGGTTAAGCACAAAGATGTAAAATGCAAAAAAAATCAACAAATACTGCTTTCATTGACACAAAATTCGGCAGGAAAGTAGCATATATATTTATGCATAAAACAAAATAAATAATTATATACAGAAATAAAAACAATATTAAATTTTTGTGGGTTATTTGATAATGACATACTTACCTACTATACATAATGACATGCTATCTGATAATGGCTTAAACAGAATTAAATAAACAGCATAAAATGAAAAAGAACCCCATTTAAAGACGTGCAGGTCGGTGCGAAATCCTAATGAAATCCCTGCCCACACCATAATGCTTCCGCCTCGGAATGCGTGATGTTCGGTGATGTTTTTGGACTGATTGCGTGTTCGTTGTTTACGCCATATCCTTATAGGCTTGTCATCTGGCTTCAGAGCAAATCTTGACTCATCAGTAAGCATGCCATTGCCCCAGTCAGACACATTCTAATTGACGTGTTCCCGGCACCACTGCAATCGTGCGCCTCTTGATTGGACGGATAGAGAAATACAAACTCGAGGTACCTGGGCGCACAGTCCACTCATATGTAATCTTCGGCGTACAGTAGCTGCAGATATTGCCTAACCAATGGACGCTGTAACCATAGATGTTACACGTGTGGAGGTTGCTCTGCGATTACGCTTGGCTACAATAGCAATATATCGATCTTCCGCGGGGGTTGTAACCCTTGAGCAACCGGCTACGGGCCTTCGGACAACTGTCTGTGTGGTTTGGAATTGTTTCTATAAACGTGAAATTACAGAATGATGAACGCCGAAGAAAGAAGCAACATCTGTGATCGACTGTCCTGCTTCAATGCGCCCCACAGCACGCCAGCGCTCAGAAGCTTCCGTTCGTCTTCTGGAAGTCATAGAAACACGTATGTCTTGAAAACAAATTGTACGAAAGTTTTAAACACCTTCTATCAGCACTTACAATCAATTTCTGTAACCCTTCATAAAGCTGGCTTCTTATAAGACTGCCTTTTTTGTCTATTTCTTGACATGAAAGCGGGTTTGGCTGTTACCTAACATATTTGCATACTTCCATCTACCTCTGCAGCGAATTGCATCCTCTTCAATTTTGATTGGCTTCCGGAAATTAGCATTTTCCTTTCCGTGCTTAACTTTTGGAAGTGAGTGTGGTATCTTTCTACCCTACTTTTGCATAACACGCGAAACTGAAATATAATTTTAGCAGGAAGCGGAAATAGAAAAGGTAGAAAAGCTAAATAAATGAACACACTGGTTAGTTTAAAATAGCATTCTTTATATCTGATACAGAAATCGTTATCAAAATTCGATTTATTTCGGTATTGATGGAAAAAATTATCTAAGAGCATTAAACTTGCTAAATTAAAAATTTCTAAATGCATCGATTCAGAAAATAAATGCTTGATCAGATTTATAGTAAGACACAAAACATGTCAGACACAGAACATAGAAATAATTTTGCCACAAGTATCTTTAGAAGAAAAGAAAAAAAGTATAAAAACTTTTGCTTTTGATTATTTAACACAAATATTCAACCTGATTTCTAAATCAGCTGTAGTTTGAACCGTATAAATAACGGCGAACAGGCTGGTTGTATAAGAGGTTTCGTGGTTTCCCATGACTAATGCGTATACGAGACATTTTCACTTAAGAACCCTTCACAAATGCGTGTTTTTCCCTAGGCAGACAGGCCTTGCAATCTTTGCTAAAGTCGGAACTAATCTATTCCTGAGTCAGCAGAATGAAAATTTTTTTTATTTGTCCATGTTTGCATATGATTATATATCTAATCAAAATTTTCGTTGCAATTCAAATTTTTATTTCTTCAGTAAGAACTATCCTATTCTGCATGAGTGCATATACATTTTTTAAAATGCGGCTTGAATGACGTCATTTTTACTCTTACCACTATCTAATACGCATTGTTATCAAGACACCAGAAAAAAATGACACACAGATACCTCTATAAATTATATACTAATTTATATCTCCACTGTAAAAGCTGTATAACAGGATTAATATCATTTCGTCAGTACTGTGACAGCAGTGCCTTATTACGTGACAGCAGTTCCTTAGTACTGCAACTTAGTATCGTAACATTACATTGTACAGTTATTATACCTATGCACAAGAGTACCGGTATTGTAGAAGTGTAAACCTTTTTATAATTTATTGTGTACTTCATCAAATATCGTATCAGTTTAAAGCTGTATTTATGCATGTGTATTATTTACTTTGTTATGAATACTTTTATTCATTATGTTCAGACGATTTACATCAATAACTTTTTAACAATATTGTAAAGATGTATACTTGTATCTACCCTGGTTCGCTAATCAATTGCATAATTGTTGAGAAGTCTGAGGAAAACAGCTCTATTTTATTTAAAGTTGTATTTTATTTAAAGTACCCATGTTTTTTGCTCAACAGTTGAACATTTACAAGTGAATGTTTCAGTGCATGGCTTACCTCAGCACCGTTGTCTTCTTCCACAAAAACATCTCCTAGGCGACATGCTCTAGAATATAGATTTACACTGAAGAGCCAAAACATTATGACCACGTACTCAGTAACGCATTGTGCTACTTTTGGTCTGCAAAACTTCTGCAATTCGCCTTGGCGTGGATACTACAAATTCTTGGTAGATGACTGGAAACAGGTTGTATCAAATGTCTAAGCAGCGGTCATGCAAAGTCGAGATATTCCGACATGGTGGTGTTTGAGCTCTAAGCTGCCGCTCCATGACATTCGAAATGCCTCTATCGGGTTAAGATCCAGCAAGTTAGGTTCCCAAGTCATCAATTGGAATTCATCCTTATCATCCTCGAACCACTCCAACACATTCGAGCTTTCTGACATGGGGCATTGTCCTGTTGGGAGACTCAAGTTCCAGGTGGGAAGACAGACGTCATGTAAGGGTGCAACTGATCCGCAAGTATGCTCAGATAGTCAGTCCACAGGTTTCATGTTCTGTTATACCACAAGTAAGGGTCTGAGAGCCATCCATAGAAACGTCCCCCAGAGCATAATACCACAAACTGTTCGACTGGAAGGGAACGTTATCTCACACGACCATCGACGTGATGAATGACTTACATCATATTTGCAAGGATATTTTTATACGAAATAGCAGTTTACATCTCATTTGGAAGAAAAATAATGGCATCGAGGGGGCGAGCTCTTCTTTATTTCTCACGTCCAAACTAATACTCAGCTTTGGAGGAAAGTTATTACACTCGTGTCCATAAATTAAGGATAATGGAAAATCAGGCAAAGGAAGAGTTAGAAGCAAAACAAATTTGACTTATTTGTAAAGCTTATTTATTAAACAAAAGGTAAAGAGCAAAAAAAGATACTATATGTTTGCTATTATTAAAAAAATTAGCGATTTTTTCTCCCTGGAGCAAATTACAAAAAACCCCTATTTACAAAAAAAACAATATTACATGGTTGGTATGATTGTTAATACATTGCATGTCTCCCAGACGATGTAATACAGTCCGTACAACGCCTAGGCATGTTGAGTATCAAATTATCGATCTGATCTTGGGGGATATTACACCACTCAAAAAGCAATGCTCTCCGAAGTTCCGGCAGACATGTAGGAGGAGATAGACGGGCTGCAACTCGTCGGCCAAGCATGTCCCACACGTGCACTACTGGATTCAAGTCCGGTGAGAATGCTGGCCAGTCCATACGGGTGATATCCTCCGATTGAAGGCATTCGCTTAGGATGTTTGCACGGTGAGGACGGGCGTTGTCATCAGACGTCCCGAAGATTTGGCTTGTCAGGGTTCCAATTTGAACATGCAGGTCAGTTCTGGACCCCAGAATAATTCCACCCCAAACGAGCACTCCTGCACCACCTTAACGGTGTCGTTCAATGATGTTTTCTTGGTGGTAACGGGTACCTGGAGCTCTCCATATGAAGGTCCGGCGAGAATCAGACTGAAAGCTAAACCTGGACTCGTCGGAACACATCACACAAGCCCACTGTTGCGGTGCCCACAATGCATGCTCTCTACTCCAGGTTAACCGCAGGCGACAGTGAGTTGAAGTAAGTGGAACGCATCTGACAGGTCTACGAGCATATAGACCAATCTGCCCTAAGCGTTTGTACACGATCTGCCTTGAAATTGTACCAGTAGCTGAAGAGAGCTGAGGAGACAGGTCTGAGGCTGTGCTCCGCCTGTTTTATTTTGGCAGTAACTGCCAAATACCAATCCTCATTCGGCGTTGTAATTCTAGGGCGACCTGTGCTGTAACGTCTACTCACATTATCATCATCTTGGAATCGTTGCCAAAGCCTGGAGATGATACTCTGGGCAATTCCAAGTTCGTCTGATACTTCCAGTTGGGTACGCCCACATTCCAGACGGCCTATAATTCTACCACGTAAAAAATCATCCAAATGCGTCCTTTGTTTCATAACTATTCGGTTATTGCACTGAAATGCTTATAAAGCGCCTGTGAACAATTTTACTTCTTTGCCTGTATTTCTTATATATCACTCTCTTACATTCTCGTCATTGTGACGTACCATCGGTGTCATCTGGTTACTTCCTGAAATTTGCATATGATTCTTGAAGATGTGTGTAGTGATTTTACAGGTGATATATTTATTTTAGAATTCGATTTCCGCGTGACTCCGAATTATCCTTAATTTATGGACATGAGTGTATATTAAAATAAAAAAGAAAACATTTTAGATTTTGATTATTAAAATAAAAATAAAAAATTGAAAATATTCTGATTTTGATTATTAAAATAAAAATTAAAAAATGAAAACATTCTAGATTTTATACAGATAGTGTGAAGGGCAGGCGAGGCATTCTTCTATTGGAAAAAATAGAGAGAATATCAGAGGCTTCATGCCGTATACTGACTGCAGTGCGTAAGATCATTAAGTTAGCTTAAAACTGCTGCTATTATGATTGATTCTTCTGATTTGAACGTAATCTGTATGAAATCTATGAATTCATCATGACCAAGAGGAAAAGAAGAGGGCATATTGCTCGTCAAATTTTTGGGCGCTTTATAGATGACTATATGTGTTTGCCCATATTTATCCCAATTTAAATGGAGAACACTCTGGGAATGGATCCGAGAATATTCTGCGTCACTTCCTCTATTATAAGTCTTTCTATAGCACTCTCAAATCGTCAGTGCAAATGCCGCAAAAGCACTATACACTTGCTAGCATTCATATTTCCTCCAAGATTCGAACCTGGTCGCTAAAGCAATGTCAGCAGCCTCTCTTACCACCCTGCCAACAGATTGGTTTAACGCTTTTACTCTTAACACGAAAAATTTGTTGCAAATTATGCATTAAAAGAAGTTCATTATGCATGCTTTGAAAACATTGTCGAATCTTCTAAACATATGGAAACGATTTCAATTTCACAGCAATTCGATATATTTATAGCTTCTTGATTTATTACCGGAATACTTTTAGCGAGCTTATTTATCCTAAAAAGAATGTTTTTACTAATAACGTTTATATATATGTCATAATTTAAGGCGTAGAAGAAAACATTGGAACTTTTAACAGCTTTCAATAGTGGCTGAGGGTAAGGCTCGATGATGCAGTTAACACAACTGAATTGAAGAATCCCCATCTTTATTTTTAGGTGCATCAAAAATTATTCTTTGGTAGACAAATTACTTTTCGATCATAATTCAATACAAATGATTTTAATATACACAGATAAAAAGATGCAACGTCATTTCAGGTAGGGAAGCATAAGCGGCACAGAGTTCTTTGCAGGGTGGAAGCTATGGAAAGTAATGACGTAGTTGTTGTGCCAAGAATATTTATACTAAGTATCATGTAGAAAGTACTCTAAGCTATGATTGGTTAATTTTAGGTTGTTATATAACATGGAAAGATCTCGAAATTGAGAGAACAGATGAATTTAGGGGGAGAGCATAAAATCTAGAATAGTTAATTTTGAGGCCATCAGTCTTATTTTGTTATATCTTACATATATATATATATATATATCTCAGTGAATATATCCTTGATCTGGCCAGCTAATGAACTGCTTATAGATCATCTATGTCGGTTTCTTGACTGTCAGTGAAGGAAAAAATAATACTTAATTGATAAAAGTAACAGCTCCGGTAGCTTTTTGGAAAATATAAATTAATGATGCATGGAAATTTCTGATAGAAGAATTAAAACAATCAGTGAAGAAACCATGAAATCAATACTGTAAAAAACTAAGAGACGCTCCCTGTCAACCAACATGAATAGTACAGCTATCACCAGTGACTGACTAGTCACAGTGACCAATCAGAGGTATTTTCAAAGAAAATGAAGCACCCAAATAAAAATCATTCCAATTACAGTATGGCTCACCAGCGGCCGAGCGGTAGAGACGCTGAACGCTGGTAGTTCGGTCCGAGGTTCGAATCCCGCGAACGGGCTGGCTGCATGGGCGTTTTCGTGGTTTTCCCCATGTGTAACGTGTATGCGAGCCAGTTTCCCTTAGAAAGTCCTCCACGAAGGCATCCCTCCCTTTAGGCAGATAGCCCTCGTGTGCTTTGCCATAATTGAATAACCTAACCTAACCAATTACAGTATGTATTTTTACAGTAATGTCACACGTTAACTTCAGCATAAGAATACATATCTTTATCCCTAATACGTACCTCTAATCGTATGAAGAGAGTTACGTAACGACAAATCAAATATGGCTACAAAATGAATAAATAAATAAATTAAATATCAAAGCTGTGATTAATAAAGTGATGAGTAGAGTGTGTTGTAATAAATTATCGCGTAGCTCCATACATGCCCCTCCCTCTTTGCAAGTGGTTAGGAAATCCAATTAGCAGCTGGCAGATCCATGATTCGAATCCTAGACAACAATTTACTTTTCATGCTTCTCGTTCCCAAAATTCATATTAATCTCTACAGAGTTAATGCTACATTGTAAATTATGATTAAAATATATGTTATCAAATTTCAATAATAACCATTTTATAAAACTATTCATGAATTAGCATATAGTAATAATAATAAAAAAAGATTTGAAGAAAAACAAGGGATAAAAAAAGTCGAAACAGTTTGAATATCGACCGAGGATTTCACAGTATTCCTTGGATGTGAACTTGCAATTTTTATCAAAGGTAGGAAAAGTATTGTAATTGTGCTTTTTACGAGTTGCTAAGTACTTCATATTTAAAATAGTCTTTTATGAGATAATCCTTCTTGTACAATATGAAAAAGCAGTACTCTTTTTCGGATAATAAAACAATCTTCCTCACGTTAGTTGCTGAGTGAATGAAACTATTAAGCTTTTCGGAGCAGGTAATTTGAAAATTCAATTTGTCACCGTTGCCGGAATCAAAATTGCGTATCTTTCAATTGCCTGGAGAATGTTCTTACTACTTAAACCGCAAGAACCTTACTAAAGAATGACCTGCTTTTTTACATTCTCCTCTACTTAAAAGGCGACTGGGAAAAGGCACAAAACCCAGTCGGCTAAATCCATTAAGAGTTGAGTTATCGTTCCCCCATTTTTAGTTCAGCAGCATTATAGAGGTAATTAAGCTTTTCGGTGCAGCAGTGAAAAATTCTTTTGCATCCTTTCCTGTCCGCCCTCGGAAATCCCGTTCTTGTATATGGTCTCTCTTTTTGACATACACCAACAGATTACCAATGTCCTAAGGATGTAGATTGTAGCTGCTGCTAGATAATACTGTAGACAGGAGTCGCTAATGTCAAATACTTCAACATGTGGATCAGTTTTCCTTTTGTTAAAGAAATGTAAAAAGTACTTGCCAGCTGGATGTAGTAAAGATTTATACCAAAAAGATTTATACCACTTCGAAATGGATAATTCTCCATGAATAAATCCGCAAAACTGTATAAAAGCACATTTTAGATGTTTAATTTAATTCACACTTGTCCGTGACAATTTCATTACAGAAGTTTAATTCTTCATAAATGTAGACTGCGTGGCAGCTTCCAAACCACATTAATCCCACTGATTCAGATTTATATTAAACTTTTAATCTTCTGGATTGTTCTGCTAACACTAACGAAGATGTTAAGTACGTCTTTAAGCTAAAACAGCCCCTTGATTGACAGTCGCTGTTCTCTTGAATATATAGCAGCATATTTAGAAAGCTCTCTGAATTGTATACTATTCGATCAGAGCATGGCAGCATTCATAATTCAACTGCGCCTACTACGGGATTCAATTTTGTGGGTTTTGATTAAATGAGAGGGGAAATACATTGTGCATTACAGGCATAGTTTTCTATAAATAACTATTTTTTACAGCAGCCCACACAAAAGCAAGCAAAAGTAGATGATAAATGTTTAATCTAAAATTAATTAGTAATAAATTTAGATAAATGTAGCTTCTAGACAGCTGAAATATTTTCTGAAGAACCTTGATTACTCACATTAACTATTAGCTCGGTAGAACACATACTTCTTAAATGATTTATATTTGCGTGGGCTGCCCTATTGGCTGCCATATCGTTGGGTCCGGGTTCGAATCACAGAGAAAGCCTGGATGTTCTGTAAGCGTACAAAGTTTTTGCTCCACGGGGCACACGAGTCGAAAGTCTTCTCAAGAGGTTTTATGATAAAGAAAGAGGGGTGGAAGACATTTGGACCTGACCTCTGCGAGATTTTGCTTCAAACTTCGTACGGGTCGGAAGTAGACAAAGTCATCCTGCCAGCTAATTACAAGGTGCAGGAGGCCCCTGCCAAGTACAGACACGTTTCTACGCTCCTAGTCACGATAAATTCGTAGGCATTATTCTAATTTTCTTACATCGAAATTCTTTCTCTTTCCGTCCACTCAGGGCTATAATCGTAATAGAAAAAGAAAAATTCTGTACAAAAAATTAAAGATATTTTTAGTATTAAACCGAATTTTTTAATTTTGTGGGGTTCCTCTCTTTTATTTAACAGTTAAATGTGAGGTATCACTTACACCGATAAGCGAATAATCGGTTGAGGGTGTGAACAGAGACGTAAGACTCAAGAAGGGTTGATTACCCTTTATTACTCAAAATAAGGATGAACGCAATCGGCTCCTATCTCAGAGCGTAGAGCAAAGCCTCCACTTGGGCTTGAACTCAAATTAATAAGAATTAAAGCTTAATTATTGCCTAGCTAAAAAGATATAGTCGAAGCTATCAGGATTCTAAGTAGTTGGCTCCTAAATCTCAATTAATTAGGCGAAGCTATCAAGGGCCTGAAATAGGGCCGAGCGTAATAATAGCTTAGAGAGAGACGTAGCCCAAAGGCAAACGTGCGCTAGTCAGAAACTCTGGCTATCTAACGAAGTCAGTGAAACATCGACTTAAATACTACTTTTACTCATTTGAATTAAACGCGTTTCTGAAAATATGTTCTTGTAGGAAACTGTAAGCTGAAATTAGGAGAGACAAGAAAGTGTGACAAACTTAAAGTAACTGTTATAAACTTAGTATAAACCTTACAGTTTGAAAAAGTCTCAAATTTTGAAGGAAAAAAACATACATAATATGTTCCTCTTTTTATTCATGCAACTTGTCACTTTTATTACACTTATTATTTATTTATACAGCATTTTGAAAAACTCTAACGCTAAAGGACATCGTTTTGAAAAAAATATTAAAAAACTTTTCTAAAGAAAATGTTATAAATAAAAAACGCCAAATTATCGCGTAGTATTATCGCATCCCCCCGCCTTCTTTGCAAGTTTTTAGCACATCAAGTTAGAAGTTGGAAGACCCGTGATTCGAATGCCGGATGGAAAATAATTTACTTTTCATTTTTCTCTTTCCCCAAATGCATAATGCTCTCTACAGAGTTAATCCTACATTTTAAATAACAATTAAAATACACGTTATCAATTTTCAATAATAATGGTTATTTTTAATTTAGATAAAGCTACTCATCAGCTAGCCTGTAATAAAGAAATCATTTGTGGAAACCACATGACTTCCTTGTATGAGTTATTAAATTGTACGAACTTTCTGCTGTAGTTCATTTAAACTTATTTCCTCGAATTATTTTGACTTAAATAACCGATCCTTGAAAGCAAGTTTAAAATGACATAAAAAATGGCAAATTTAAAAATTAAATATCTCATTTAATTTTTGTCGTACGGGAGTCAAATTTCTTATGCTTTTTTTTTCATAACTATGATAAAAAGTTCCCAAATATAAGTACAAGAGCCGTGAGACCGCTTTTAAAAGCCAGATTTCATTATTTGCAGAAAATTAATTTTTTTTAAATTTGATATTGCTAAAACATGAATATTTTCGTCCTTTATAACACTTCTGTAATTGGAAGTATATGACTACGACTAGCGACTGCGAAAATAAAGGCGAGTTAAGGACTTTTAAGCCGGGTAAGAGTGTAACCGTTTGGTACTGCCGATTGCAATAAAAAAGAGAGATGCCCAACTAGATGTTATAGCAGCCCATATACAGAATTTCAGCATTCGGCGGCATTCATTCAACTAATAGGTTTTGAATTTTGCGAGATACATGCATACATACATATGTCACCAAAAAAAGTCCCTTTTCAACTCATTTTAAATTCATTTTGCGATCCGTTTTGGAAAAACGAGTCCTTTATTCTGTACTTACGTACAGGTCACGCAAACAAATCTTCCAAATGGATTCGGGCAGGGTTAAGTTAACAACATTTCATTGGCGTGGAACAAGTTTTAACAGAAAGCTACGGTAAAAAGCAAAAATACAGAAAAAAGTAAAAATACAGGAACACGCGCATTTACCATTTTAATAAATACAGTCACTTCCAAAAGTTAAGCACGGAGAGGAAAATCCTAATTTCCGGAAGCCAATCAGAATTGAAGAGGATGCCGTTCGCTGCAGAAGTAGATGGAAATATGCAAATATGCTAGGTAACAGCCAATTGCGCTTTCATGTAAAGAAATATGCAAAAAGGCAGTCTTATAAGAAGCCAGCTTTATAAAGGGTTACAGAAGTTGATTGCAAGTGCTGATAGAAGGTGTTTAAAACTTTCGTACAATTTGTTTTCAAGACATACGTGTTTCTATGACTTCCAGAAGACGAATGGAAGATTCTTAGCGCTGGCGTGCTGTGGGGCGCAATGAAGCAGGGCAGTCGATCACAGATGTTGCTCTTTTCTTCGTTCAACATTCTGCAATTTCATGTTTAGGAAAACAATTCCAAACCACACAAACAGTTGTCCAAAGGCACGTAGCCGGTCGCCCGAGTGTTACAACCCCCTTGGAAGATCTATACATTGCTACTGTAGCCACACGTGTAACATCTATGGTTTCAGCGTCCATTGGGAATACGATATCTGCAGCTACTGTACGCCGAAGATTACATATGAGGAGACTGTACGCCGAAGATTACATATGAGGAGACTGTACGCCCAGGTACCTCGAGTTTGTGTTTCTCTATTCGTCCAATCAAGAGGGGCACGATTACTGTGGTGCCGGGAACATGTCAATTGGAATGTGTCTGACTGGGACAATGTCATGTTTACTGATGAGTCAAGATTTGCTCTGGAGCCAGATGACAGGCGTATAAGGATATGGCGTGAACAAAGAACACGCAATCAGTCCAAAAACATAATCGAACATCACGCATTCCGAGGCGGAAGCATTGTGGTGCGGTAGGGATTTCATTAGGATATCGCACCGACCTGCACATCTTTAAACGGGATTCTTTGACGGCTGTCCGGTATCGAGATGAAGTCGTAGAACCTACTGTGAGATTGTACGCTGCAGCAATTGGCCCTACTTTTGTTTTAATGGACGACAACGCACGTCCCCATAGAGCTGACATCGTCGATGACTACCTGGAGAGTGAAGGGATTGCGCATATGGCGTTTCCAGCATATTCGCCGGACCTTATCCATTGAAAATCTTTGGGATGCTCTCGGTCGTGCTGTATCTTCACGTTTCCCACCTCCAGCCACTCTTATTGAGCTGGAAACTGCTCTAAAAGAAGAATGGCGATTGCTTAATTCTGCGGTGGTTGACCACCTAATTTAAAGCATGGTCACAAGGTGTAAAATTTGTATACAGATGAGGGGGGATCACATACCCTATTAATGTCCTTTTTTTATTTTATGCTGTTTATTTTCCCTTTATACATAATTCTGTTTAAATCTCCAGTATGACATTATCTGATAACTAACAAAAATTTAATATTGTTTTCATTTCTGTATATAATTTTTGATTTTGTTTTATGCATAAATATATACGCTACTTTCCTGCCGAATTTTGTGTCAATCAAAGCAGTATTTGTTGATTTTATTTTTGGATTTTATATCTTTGTGCTTAACATTTGGAAGTGAGTGTTGATATCTCGTAATTGTAGTGTTTTGTTATCCAAAAAAATCGTGAAAATAGATTTTAGGAGAATGTTCTCATGCATGATTAAAAACTTATAAAAGCCGGACACAGACATCTCAATTCAGTTGTTTTAAGTGAACTGTTATTGTTTACTTAATTCTGTTATTGATTGTAGCGAATTCCAGGTGAGATCGAGTTAGCTTTCTCTGTTTTGAATTGAGTTCTGTTTAACGTTTTAGTAGCTCAAAATATAACTACTGTGAGATAGTGTGATATTGTACGAATATCTCTGAGGAAATATTTCAGCATTTTGTTTTATTTCTTTTGAAAAGAATAAATTTTATTAAATTTTTAACGACTTGTGCATTTAATCAATTACGAACCCGTACGCACGCAACAATATGGTTCCCGAAATTTTTTGCATTTACAATACTCGTACATTACATGTACGAAGTAAAGTAAAAAGTAAAAAGATTTTACGAAAGACAAGGAATAAAAGAATCAAAACAGTTTCCTGACTTCACAGAAATCCTTGTATCTAATCTTCAAGCTTTTATCAAAGGATGAAAAACATTGTAATCGTACTTCTTGAGATGTACTAAGTTGCTACATATTTTAAATCATCTTGTATGAGATAATCCTCTTAGTACAGCATGAAAAATTAGCATTACTATTTGCGTAGCTTTTCTATTACGAAAATAATTAATTCTAGTAAAATAATTTGGTTTTGTTACATCTTATTAGTTTTTTATTTTGAACTTCAGTGAGAGAAAAGACATTCGTATTAAAATGTCATTACTACAAAAACAGTCAATTTTCCCTTAAAACCTTTAAGCATAAACGCCATCGTAAAGTTCTTATATTAAACCAACCAGTTGTTATGATTATGATCTGTACTATAACTTCTTCTTTATGTGTTCCTCACTAGAATGCAGATTAGCTTATACTGATTGTTTCTAATCTTAGAACAAGAGAGTTTCTGGCCGTCGCGCCACGCTGTTAGAATTTCGACAGCACTATCAAAAAAGTAATTATCCCGGCTTTTGGATTCTCTGGTAGCCGAGACTTTAACTACCACTTTATCAACGTTTAAATTTATTTGACAGTTATTGTTTAATTTAAATCGCCGCGAGTAGTGTGTTTTGTCTGTAGCACAAGTCGTGTCATTTATCTTTTTTTTTCATTATTTATAACGGCTAGGCAAAAAGTTACAAATAACTAAAATCTTACAAACAAAAGATTAGGAACAATAGAACAAAGAACAAAATGACCGAAGTCATTGTCTAAGAAACGCTCTTGCCTCCCACTATCTCGACTCTTCTGCAAGACCACGAAGAGCCCCACATCGAATCTGGTGGTCCCTGTCCATTTCTTCTCCAGAATTGCAAAGTGGGCAAATAGGATCGCTTGAAATGCCTATGCGGTGCAGGTGAGCGGCAAAGTAATCATGTCCTGTAGACAGACGGAAAGCTGCAACTGCAGTGCGTTTTGGATTACCGGGAATAAGAGGTCTTATCATTCTCCAACTTTTCAACGCTGTACGAATCTGAAGATCTCGTAAGGTATTAGATGTAAATAAACTTTTTAAAAACAGTTCAATCCTCCAATAAGAAACAGCTGTATTTGGATGTTGTAGTAAGTTGGCTCCTCGTTTTGCAAGTAAGTCTGCTTGTTCATTGCCACCAAAGCCACAATGGCCCGGCACCCACTGGAGAACTATTTGTTTTCCCTTTAAAGTGAGTGTTTTCAGGAATTCTTGGCATCGCAAAATTTCAGGTGTTAATGGGTGTTCAACATAGCTAATTGATTGAATGGCTGCGTAAGAATCAGAAAAAATGACTGCCTTTGCAAACCTGTAATGAATAGCTAATAATTGCTGTAGGGCTATGCAGATGGCTACTACTTCGCCATCAAAGGAGGTGCCAATGTATCCTGCAGGAGCATAGAAAGGAAAGAAATTCGAAAACACACCAGCCCCAACATTAAAATGACAGTCAAACTGATAACCATCAGTAAAAATGTGCAGCCAGTGAATAAGTGGATATCTAGTCGCATGGTCTCCAAAGCGAGATATTTTAAACATTTGGTACAACATCTCTCTTTCTATAGATGGTTTCCACTAGGTCTACTCTTACTTCGACATTAATCACCTCCAAAGGACTTCTGGTTGTCAAGAGAGGTTGTATAGTACCTGGAATCTCAAGAGCTTTCTTCGTATCCTGGACTTTTTGAATAAATCCATGTTGGGTTTTTAATTTCCTACGCTTCCCTACGCAGCCCCTCCAGTAGTGATCCTCCCTCTGCAGTAGCTTTTCATAGAGAACCAAGACCTTGATTTTCGTAATATCCTGGAAGGGTTTATTTCCTGTCAACAATAACATGGCCTCAATAGGTGTGGATCTCACAGCTCCTGTAATCAAGCGAAGAGCTTGGTTTTGTGTCATTTATCTTAAAAGTTCCGATTAAATATGAAGGCTGTTTAAAACTTCCTTTAGGCTTTGTCACACTATTTCAGATGTAATGATTACTCGCTAACTTACCTGGTAGGTTTGTAGGACTTAAAATGAGTTTCTACAGCAATTGCAATCTCATAACATAATAAGTGAGATACGATAAAAACTAGTTGTGGAAGTACATTTTCTCTGTTCTTATGTATAGTAAATTCACTAACATTATAGGATCTATCTCTCTTTGTCCACATAAACTAATACAGATCTTATTAATGAACCTAGCGACTTCTCGCACAGGCGTGAAGTAATACTAGCACAGAAGAAGGGTGAAAATAACCCTTTATTAATCTCAACTATGAAGAGAAAGGCACGCACTTCGTGCTGTACAATAACTCCGACAACTTGCGGTGGAAACTAAGAATTTGTAACACAAATATATTTAAGTCTAAAACAAGAATATTGCTGGATTAGTACTTTAAAGCTAGGTTGACTCGACAAACTTAACAGGAGTCGTAATTATTTAAAATGTCCAAAAGGCGTATGAGAGTAAGAGCAAGGTCAGAAACGAAATGTGCGCTGGCTAGTGAAAACACGCTCTGAATAAACTCCGAGATTCACCCATTTAAATACTCCCTTCACTTAACTTTAAATTTACTTCCTGACGAGGAAATGCGAGGGGAAGTTGAGGAGTTTAAGAAAGATAACAAAAATTTGAATAATAGATTAAATAACTAAGGGAAACTTTACAAGATCTGAAATAAAGCTTAACAGTGCAAGTACGATATATGCACTAGAAAATTATGTACACTCATAAATTTTTCCACTTACAAAATTTTATCCGAAAATGACAGTTTTTTCCTCTTTATCGTAGCTTTTTGTCGCTCAAAATAGCATTGACTTGTACTACTTTGAAAAAATCCCACATTTAATGTATACACTGACGTTTGTGAAAATTGCAACGCCATGAAGGACTTACGCGAGTGAGCTGAAATTTTCAGGAAATGCAAAGTAGCGCATGATATGCAAATGATTAGAATTGCAAATCCGTAGCGCATGCGTATGCTGAGCAGCGCCCTCTGAACGGCTGATGGATCCGAATAAATAGACGGCTGTAGCGAGGCGTGTATGGTTATCGGTGGTTATCTGCTAGTGGTAAACGTTAACTCAATCTGTACTTATGCCTCGTCGACGAAAGAGAGCGAGATTTGAACAACTTACAGAGTTTGAACGAGGGAGAATCATCGGCCTTCGTGAAGCTGGATTGTCGTATCGTGCAGTAGCCTCTCGTGTGCAGCGTAACAGCAGCACAGTGATGCGCGTTTGGAAGCAGTGGACGGACGAGTGTCGGACAACTCGGAAATCCGGGAGTGGACCCCGAAATGTGACGTCAGCTCGCGATGATAGACACCTGGTCCGCATGGCGCGGACGGACCGTACAGCTTCCTCTAGACAATTGGCAGCACTGTGGTCAATAGCTACAGGTGTTTCATTGTGTGCTTCATCAATTCGTAGACGTCTGCTGCAGTGTGGACTGCGCGCACGGACTCCTTTATACAGGATCCCCCTAACGCACGACCATCGCCGCCTGCGGCTACAATGGGCCAATCAGCATAGAGACTGGCGTGCTGATTGGCAGCATGTCGTGTTTTCTGACGAATCCCGCTTTAATTTGTGGTACCATGATGGCCGCATTCGTGTCAGACGCTATGCCGGTGAACGCCACCTTCCGGAGTGCATTATCGAACGCCACAGTGGACGAACACCCGGAGTTATGGTCTGGGGCGCCATAGCATATCATAGACGATCTCAATTGCTACGAATTGTGGGCAATCTGAACAGCAACCGGTATATCCGTGAAGTTCTACAGCCCGAAGCTGTTCCCTTCCTTCAAAGCTTGCCAGGCGCTGTATTTCAACAGGACAATGCCCGCCCTCATACTGCTCGGATTGTTAAATCCTTCTTTGCAGCGCAGCAGGTACAGCTTCTTCCTTGGCCTGCGTGTTCCCCGGATATGTCGCCAATTGAACATGTGTGGGATGTCATTGGTCGGCGTCTTGCTCGTGATCCTCGTCCTGTTGCGTCTGCAGACGAACTTTGGGTACGCGTACAAACGATATGGAATGCTCTTCCTCAGTCAGACATTCAAACTTTGTTTGACTCCATGCCACGTCGTGTAGCAGCACTTATTGCGGCGCGTGGTGGCCACACAAAATACTGATTCTGATCTCTTGTTCTTGTTTGTTTGCTTTGAACATTTAATCATTTATTTGTACCACTACCACTCAACTGTGTATTAAATTGCATTCAGTTATGACGATTCCTTCTTGGTGTTGCAATTTTCACAAACGTGAGTGTATTTGTTCAAATATTTTATTATTGTCATCATTGTGACAAAAACTGTGCCGGAGGCTGGATATTCTTTTTCACTAAAAGATATATTTATATTTGTTCTGGTACGCTAAACTCCCAAAAACAAACTTTTCTTCATTTAAAGAAGTATCAAAATTCTTGAACTCTTTCAGAAGAATAGGATACTTTTTTAGACTGTTTCTTTTGATACGCTTACTACATTTAACAATTTCTTAACAACAAATATCATGAAGTGTAAAGCTAATCTAGAGAGACATTAATGAATTTTTAATGCTTATTGATTATTAGAATAAAAATATTTATTAAAACTCAGCAATTGAAGGCACATTTAAACACATTGTATAATTGATAAATCCAACTCAGATAAATTCATAATTCACACATTAGCTCTACATTTTTCTATGTCTGAAATAAACGTTAATGAAACCTATTTTATGCTCAAATCGAAATTGGTTTTTCCCTAAAAAACCAATTTTGCCAACTACTGACCACTTAAGTCACTGAAGGCAACAGAGTTCCTACACTTGAGAAAAAAATTATAAATGTTAACGACAAAAAGTTATAAAATACTAACTAGATTGAACAAAGCAAAATTACAATGTTATTTTTTTTCCAATGGCTGACTGTAACCATCTATAGGAGTTGGCCACTACTGAGCCCGGAAGCGATAGTCTCTTTGTCATGGAGACTGTAACAGCTTTAAATATTGTTGTTAAACTCTTGTACAATTTAAATAGATGAACATTAATGTATATGTTAACGGAAATGTTTAAAACGCAGGCTCGAGAGCCGCATGCGGCTCTTGCACGAAGAATGTAATTATTATTTTTTTTAAGTTAGAATACGCTTTTCTCATCTTGCTTGCATGTCGCCATTTTGAGTGTTAAATAAAGTTATTGTTGTGTTCCATCAATGGAGTTTACTTCAATTGCGAAAGAAGTATCACAAGGCAGCTCATAGGTGGGCCACCGTTGCTCTTCCTATGAAGGGATGGACAAATCACATCCATGACTTCTCCTGGATTTGAACCCAGGCCCATCTATACAGCATTCAGAATTATTAACCATTTTTCCGTCTGCGCGGCTTTACGATGTTAAATAAAATATCACTAAGTCTGAACTTTTCTATATTCAAAATAAACGCTAATTAAACCTATTTTATTTTCTATATTTAATGTTCATATCAAAATTGGCTTTCTTCTACAAAATATGCCACTGAAAGCAAGACATTTTTTGCATTTAAGAAGAGCCTCCTAGACGGTATAGTGCATAGAAAAGCCTACTGTACCGAAAAGGCGGGATTCGTATCCCGGAGAAGTCATGGTTGTAATTGTCCGTCCCTTCATAGGAGGTAATGGTGACTCATCTATTAGATGCTTCCACAATAAAGTGGCCACCACTTCCGATCTTAGTAGTGACCAAGCCTAAATCGGCTAAGTACCAGCCAATGGGGGGGACACCACTTTTAAGAAGAAACATATAGATGCTGATAACAAAACGTCATAAAATACTAACGAGATTGAACTAAACATAATTACATGTTAGAAAGATGTCTAGATAAGTAATCCAAACAAAAATGTTAAAACAATTGTTCGTATTTTCTTTTGTAAGATATAATTGGTTTACGATAAAATACGAAACAAAATAATTTATTATGCATTAGACGAGGGGTAGGCAGACACTTTTAACTGAGGGCTAAAAAGGTGTCATTTAGAGCAACATTTGGCCAGGGCCGTGACGAACTTTTGCGATGTTCCTATTGTTTGCAACACACGATGGGCCCTGCCTTGTAAAAATGTTTTTAAATGTTACAAATACCCCCAAAACGGTCTGTTCTTATCCATCATCAAATAATAGTTAATTATACTCTTTCATTTTTAATTAAACTTCATTATGTCTGCTTATTCAGCGTAACAATAGATGCGCGCTCTTGCTGCTGATTTCTATAGTTTGCATATGAAATCGGATAGGAGAGAGATAAGAATGTTGTTACACAGAATTTCATAAATAGCCGGATTAAATAATTAGAATGGCCAAATTAGGCTGGCGGTCCTGCTTTTGTCCACTCCTATATTAGAGTATTCATTTCAGTTTTCCGTACAAAAGCGTAATAGCAATTTATTGCCTTTTAATGCATTATTCAACTGAACTTTTAGTGAATCCTGCCATATTTTTTCTCCGAGGTATGTAAAACTAATGTAATTTTTAACACGCATACACTAAAGGTCTTAGAAATATGAAAATTCTGTAGAAATCTGCAAAACTGAGGTTAAAAAAGTGGAATAAGTTGTAGTGTCTCACCTTCTTTGGAAGCATAACTAACTTGAGGCTTAATCTGAAGCTAAGCAACTTATCTCTATGTTCAGTACGAAGACAGAGAAACGTAAGAGCAGTGTAAATACCCTTTTATTAAATTTCAAAATTTAACAGACGGCACTTCTTGCGCTTACAAAACCAGCCACCATTCACGGCGTAATTTAAAAGTAATGAATTTAAATTAAAACTAAATCAATTCGTAAGTTAGCTAAAAGCTACGCAGAATGAATAACGCGAAAGTTGGCTCAAACCTAATAGCGGCGTAACAAGCCTAATAGTAAGAACAGCGCAACGCCACAGACAGACTTTATCAACTAACGTTGCTTTCAGCAGGCGGAACACACTCTGATTAAACCATCTGAAACCTTCCTTTAAATACTATCTCTTTCTACCTGTTTCAATACTTGCGAACTGAAACTTTTATTCTGGCGGGAAAATGGAAAGGAAGAATGACAGAAAAGCTGCTGAATATAAAATAATTGTTTAGATTAAAAGTAAATAAAGCTTTCCAAAGTAATAAGCTGTCGGAAACTAGAATTCTAATGCTAGAAACTGCAAGGAGAAACACAATACACAATATGGGGCTCAAGCTGTTTGGATTTGAAATTTAATACTTATACACGTGTTTCAAATATTCACGAAACCTTAGTTTCTAGGCTGCGTAAAACATAATGAGTGAATATAGTCACAATACTTATCAGTTTTGATGGTAGTTAACATGCTGACTGCCGCAGCAAGTTTCAGGTTTCTAGGCTCAGAATTGAAGAGGATTTAACCCTATTATATTATTCGTAATACTATATAATGAATTTTCAAGTCGTTTAAGTTAGCCTTGGCTTTTATGTCTTATTCCAGAAGTCACCTTTCTTTAAACTCTTATATTTTTCGAATATATATACGTAGTTGCAAGAAAAGGGCAAATAAAAGTACTAGAACTTGCCTAGTAGTCATGCATTGGACAGGAACGCTAACTACGAGTTATCACGAAGTTGGCAGTCAGCGTGGCAGTTTAGACCAGCGTTCGATTGTCAGTTTTAAGTCGTTTTAGGTCAGTTTTAAGTCGTTTTATTGTCAGTTCTAGGTCGTTTCTACATAAATCATAGACGAAAAGTTTCGAACAAATTTAGCATACGGCATAGTTATAAAGGATGTCGTTGTGAGTCTTATGAAATTATACATTAATTGAGATAACGGTACAGTTTCTCATTTATTTCACGTCTCTTAATAATTAATATTTAAATCCCTCATTAATTAATATTTATCTTCACTTCATGTTCTCTGACTCTCACTTTTCTTACTAGAAACATATTTTTATTTTCATTGTAAATTTGAACATTCATCATCCAGCAATATTTTAATCTAACTGAATTTTTCTATCTCACAATAAATCTACTTAAATATAAATCTGCTTAATCTGCTCTCACAATAAAACAGAATTCAGCTTTTCATTCAAATAGATCGAAATAAGTTTGTTACTCTATGAGCATGCTTCGACGACAGTGCAATTGCAGTATTTGAAGTTTATGCAGGAATATATCGGTCTTCCATTTAAATGTACCAGGCGTTATATAGATTGAGATAAACCGATTAAAACGTGATTTTAATATAAATAGAGCTGTAAATATAATTCAGAGGTACCGGAGAATGATGTTGAAGAATGGAATTTGAGGAGTAAACAGTAGTGAATTGTGAAAAAGAAATCATATTTATTTTTTATTGGCGATACTAGGAAAATTCCGTATTGTGAAGGATATATATATATAACGTCAGATTAATCGAGTTAAGAAGAATGTCTTTTCATCATTCATCACTTTCATTTAGTTGAATAATTGTTTCTCAAAAAGCTGTACGAATTAAACAAAAAGCAAAAATATTAAGTGAAGGAAATAATTTTCAAAAACAAAATAAAAATTTTAAAAAAAGTGTGGGGGGACTTAGTTTCATTACTACTTTTGCTATTACACCTCTAGCTGTCGCTGGTGAAATGCTGCTGATGTATTCGGTATGACATGAGCTTCAAGGCATTGCTCTGGAGCCCTGAATGAAAACTTTATTTTAATCGAACGGTAGTAGTAGGTAAAATTTAATTGCGTATATAACCTGAAAGAAACCTTTATGGATGAAACTGAAAGGAAAAAAAAACGATGAAAGGCACTATGACATGAATTTCATGGCGCTGTTTTGGAGCCCTGAACAAAAACTTTGTTTTGTTTTAATCGAACGGCAGTAGTACGTAAAATTTAATTGCTTATATAACGTGACAACACCTGAAAGAAAGCCTTTATGAATGAAACTGAGAGATAAACGTAAAAACAAAATGACGAAAGCCACTATTAACATAATTGAAACACCATGTAATAGTGTTACAATAACATTATTAGCATAATTATTAACACATGTTATATTTTCTTTTATTTCAAATTTTTTTCTCGTATTATTCACTTTCATTAGAAAACGATCATCATTAGCTATTACTTGAAATGACATTTCTTCTAAGTCATGTAAAACGACTTACCAACCAACTTAAAATTTATTAAAATCAATAACAGAAAAATAGGAATAATATAGGAGTAAAATAGGAGTAATAGAGTATGAATCATTATATTATTCGGTTTATGATTATATGAGCCGAATTTAATATGTATTTATCAGGCTTCCCCACTTTACTTAGGTTTCTATCAACAGGTTTGTGCAAAATATACGTACAAAACCGACTTGTTTTAAGTGGCACGCCGATGTTTTTCTACAAACAGATTCTATATCTTTAAATTATGCTAAATGCCAAATTTTGTAAAAACATGTTTACTTTTTGGAACCTCGTAGAGTCTATTACTTTTGTCGAAGCAGGAGAAGTGAAAAATGGGCCATGCTCTCGCCAGGGCTCAAACCTCGGAATTTCCGATGCTAGACGAACGTGCTTTCCATTTACACCAAGAGGCACGCGGTGTAGCAGTATGTTTATGTAAATATCATTGCCGAAATGACACAGGGTGAACATACGCTTTGCGCTGCTTAAAAGAATTGAAAAATTAGTAATGTTCTTGTACTTTGGGGACTGAGCTACTGAAGATGATGGCTGGTTGTTGAGTGACTGATGTGTTGCTTTACAACCTTCGCAATTATTCATGTTTTTAGTTTGAAACTAGCGTTCAACTTTCCTCAAAAAATAATATAGCTTGCAGACTTTTAGTCTATGTTAACATTCAATTCACATGCTTTTGCTTCCTTTAGTGAACAAAGGTGTACTAAATTATCGTAGCTTTAGATTAGCGGTCTTCAGAGTAATCGCATTCCGCATTTAAGCAGGACTATATATATATAAATATATATTTACATTTAAAAATAGTGTATTTGTCACATAAATATTTAGGCATACTCTGAAAAGGAGATTCACACGAAATTTCATTCATTTACGAACAAAATGGGATACTGACAAACTGCTACGACATGAAAGGATCTAAAAATTTCTATTCAAAATCTGTTATAGATTATAACCTAGAAAAATGATAACCAAGAAAACAGCATTGTGAAAATAACCTTTAGATAAGTAAGAGTATCTGTAATAATTAAAGGAGTAAGCTCTTTATTAATATTGTAAAGTAAGAAGTAATATTTACTTTACTTTGCAATATCTGTTTTATTTTCCTACTTAATTTTGTTATTTTACTTTTCCATCCTAAAGCTATTAACTGCATATAATTAATCTCTATGAAATGTGTCAGTTCGAAGATAAACCTTCTTTCATGATTCTCATATAAAGCCAATGATGCAAACGCTTACGTACATTTTCACAACCGGTCATAATTAACTGGTTTCACTTCATTTTGATTAACTCAAGTTTCATTTCTCAAATGTGAATGTGTTTCACGAATCCTTGCCGAAATTTTTTCGAGTGAAATTAGATATTTTAAGGATCTTAATACAGATTTCATTACATTTCATTACTGCTTATTTGCAAATACCATGAAATATAATCTTCATAGATTACATCTATAATAATTCATAGACATAATATATGCGTAACATAAATAAAATAAATTACGGCTGAAAGAAATATCATTTTAAACTCAATAAGCAGATTGTACCTAGATACCTCAAGCAGAGTTCCAAACTACCTAGTAATTCTGATTTCGAGTTAAACTCAATTTTAAATAAGATGTGATGATCTCAGTTTTTTTAAATATGATTAATATGATACATAATAATGCATTATTATTTATTTAATGTAAAAGAATTTGATATTTTAAAAATACTATTCAGTTTACTGACAGTTTACTTATATTTACTTTTTGCACTTGGAAAGAATTGATCCTTACTAAAAATCATTCGCAGTAAAACTCAGGAAAAGTTAAATACCATAGTAGTATCAGAAATATTATTTACCAATAGCTAGTGGAGATAAATCACTAAATAGCTTTTCTAACCTATTTCGATTCGGAGATCCAGAATCTTAACTTCCTTTAATTTACAGTTCACAGTTTCCTGTCTTGAAATTTAATACTTGCGTCAACTTCTCAAGCCACTACATCAGTTGTTGTGAAATTTGCTCTAGATGAGGTGTTTATCACGAATTTTAAATATTTCCAAATGGCCTTCGATTAACTTCCGGATTTAATTTTAGACGCCTGCCGGAACTAATTTAAGTAGCTTGAAATGGATGGTACTCAAGCTGACAATTTGGTAGAATTTAGTGTACATACTCACGTAGTCGTAGTCAGGCAGTTTCCTTATGAATTTGTCTTTTGACAGTTCTGACATATTCCACACGTGAATGAGAAGTACGGCATGTTTAATTGCATAAATATTTTTAGAAGCAAAATTCGGTCAAACTTCGGAAAGATTTGCGTTAAAAGTTTATTATAAATGCGTAATAAAACTTTAATGTGCCCCTTAAATACCCATCCTTTTCTAAGTCTTTTAATTCATGCATAGAATTTAGTATTTCTTTGCTATTAGTTGCGTTTTTCTTTTACTAAACAATTTAGGTTAATAGCCACGTTATAATTAACACGCAGTGAAACTTTGGGTCTATTAATTTTGAGAGGATTAGTAATTCGGCTATGAAATTAATGGAAATTATTACTTCTAGCTTATCCAAATAGTAAGAACTTTTTTCGTTATATCTACAAAAAAGCGGTTTCTTTCACAGTAGTAATGAAATGAAAGCTTCTTTGTACACAAGAAATGCGTTTTCGTCATCTGCTTATTTTTTGATGATAGCTATGTTCAATTAATACGCAAACAAAAAATATCTTTTGATAGTCGCTTTAAACGAATTATCAGCTTTGTTGCAACTATTTCACTCAGAACCTAGTGTTTAGTACTGCAATAAAGAACACCCTCTGTGAAATAATTTATGAACTTAAAAATGGGCAGTTTTCAGTATGAAGTAAAATATTTAATTTCATAATGAATTTAATAGTATCTTATATTTAAGCACATGTAGAATTCTACTCATGCAGATTTTACAGCAGTTTTGTTTAATTAAAAGGATTAAGCATGGTTGTCTGCAAGAAAAAAAATCTCTCTTTTTTTTTTTAAATTCTCTTACAGAATTCAGTGCTATTAGTTTATATTAATTAATAATCCTTCTCTAAAACTAGAATTTAAATTAGTAAACTCCGAAGATTGAATAAAGAAAGTGAGATAAGATGTTAAATAAGAATTCACTAAATAATCGACTTAAACTCTGCAGAAATTTTTAGCGACCATCTACAATGTAATTTTAAACCCTCCTCCAATTACGCTGCCAACAGACATCGGCTCATCAGCGCCGTGGTATTTCGAGACGGATTCGAATCAAGGTCGAGTATTTATATTATACAGAGTCGTTTCTAGAGGGGGTGCAGCGCGTAAAAGTACGCGGGGGCCAAATTCAGGGGCGGCCGGGCTCTAACGATACCACGTCTAAATATTTTAAATTCTATAAATTCACTGTAAGTACTTGTCGTATGTAAGTACGTTTTACACAATTTGTCATATGTAAGTACTTAGTATGAAATAAAAATTTTATTAATCATAGAGCATTTTTTTAAAATTTGGGAGCGACAATCTTAGGAAAGTACGCGGGCAGCCAATGGCCTAGGAACGGCCCTGGTATTGTGCTACCGAATCCTTTGCCCATTCTTTTTAGACTTATGTAGCAACTTTCGTGTCCCCCTGCACTGTGAAGTGGTTAGGAGAGGCTGACTGTTTCTTCGAACCATCAAGCTGGTATAAGAGCTGCTGACGCTGCTTGCCATACGCAGATCTCGGAGAAGGCATGGATGTTTGTAAGTGTATAGTGTCTGCGCGGCAAGGGAGCACTCAAGTACATGGCTAGCCGAAATTTCTCTAGAGAGGCTGGTGGTATGGGAAGAGGGGGCCCGCCTTGGGATGTTTTCCATCAAAACTAGAACGGAGATTAATAGTTAGTGCGGAGAGACTGCATCTGTATTACCAATGGTAAATAACTTGTGTCTATCCCAAATTATATCTATATCTGCTTCTTCGAATTGCCGCTCTGTTCGGTGTGTTGGTTAGCGACTTCAGCTGTCGTAACTTTGTGCCTTGGCTCAAATCCCGAAGAAGGCATGGGTGTTTGTAACTCTATATTTTCTTGGTATGGAAGAACTGAAAATACTAGCGAGCGGAAAGTCCTTTAGAGTGTGTTGGTGCCAGGGAAAGAAGGGTAAAATACCCTCGGACCGTCCCACGAAGTGTTCTCCATCAAAGCTGGGGCGGAGCCGCACAGTTAGTGCGGCGAAACTATACCTGTACAATCAAAGGTGAAGTTCTGGTGTTCCGCCCACTACCTGTACCTGCTCCTTCGAACTCTAGTAACCAAGTCTTTTTCTAAAAAACTGAACTTCTAGTTTAAAAGAGAATATTAAACTAACTGTTGCAGTAATTTAAACATGAAGAAACTGAATCAAAATCCTCTTTTATGCAACCTGGATGAAAAGTTTTATCTCTTAAAATATATATTTTTTAATCATTCAGATATGCGCATTAAGCATTTGGGAAGTTATGTTGTAGAATTGTTTGCAATAATTTATTAAAAGAACTTTAAATGATTTTGTTTTATTTGCTTAACCAAGCACGGAATTTTATTATCCAATATGGAATACCAAGTATAAAGTATTTCTGAGCATAAAATTTCAACTTTTACTTAACGAATATGCGTAGATAAGCATGTAGTACTTATAAATAATATTCCCAATACATAAATAATACTGCCAAAAAGAAATGCAACAATCAGGAAAAACAATTTGCTACAACTCTAACCGACAGCAAGCTTTTGGATAAAATTCCTAAGATGGTTTACCAACAGTTGTTTTTTTAAGTTAATTCCATACTGTTTTTTCTTGACTGGTCACGGCACTTTCTCAAGCCAGAAAACTTATGCAAACTGAATGGCAAGTGGCATAGTTTGTTAGTATGACATAGTAGTATACTAAACTTAACAGTCAGCCTATTGGAGCTTGCAAATGTGATGCTGCTGAGTTATCTGAGTAAGTTTACATTTGATGATTGGGAAGGAGATGAGAGGTACTGGCTGTACTAAAAGTTGTTTAAGAAGTTTTTATATCTGATTCGACTCAGGTGGTAGTAGGTTTTAAGTTTAGGCTATTATTGTAATAATCACACTTTTAGCATCAAAGGTTCCACCTTCACTTGCAAGCATTTTTGAAAATAACCAGTATTAGTTTCAAGTATGTAATCTCACCAGGAGTGGCTAACTAAATTCTATGTTAATTTCGCGTTTGAATATGTATATTGTGCAATATTTTAATTGTATTAGAAGTAACACTTCGATAAGTGTTCTAATAACTTCTGTGGATCGCCATTATGTGATAAGTTTTAAGTCATTTTCAAAGACAGAAATTATAAATAACAAAAATTAGTTTTAATAGAATGCGATTAAACTATAAAACGAATCAAAGACTTTTAAGGAAAACTGGATCGTATCCACGTTACATATGAGGAAAATTACAAAGTCTCCCATCAAGAACGACTGTTCGCCCGGTTGAACGAGCTAACGAACTACTAATGACTCGCAGTTTTACCTCTCGGCCACTGGTGGGGAAAAAAAACAATAGTTGATGTTGTTGTGATTTTACACAATTTTAACAAGATTTTCGTTTTATAAATACGCATAACGTCGTTACCAAGACACTGGAAATGCGGTACATTCTCCCTATATTGTTATTTAAAGCAATATTATTTCAGGAAGTATATTTCAATATTACGGTCCGAGTGAATATCCAATAATTTCAAATGCACTCGTATATATTTTAAAAAATTCCATTGTATTTTTATTCCGTAGTAAAATCTGCGCCAAACTGAGATTCCTTTTCTGCGAGATTTTTTAGGTTTCATGTTGACGTGTTTCTCTTCTAATTTGCTTTTAAGTAAGGAAAATAAAACAGCTTTGCGATTTATGAAAAACCTATTAACTCTAAAATTTAAAACTTTAACAACCTTAACTAATGAGGTGCATTCTTAGACACTTAAATGAAGGTCCAATACCCATTGCCATCAATAAAAGTCACAAGTGAGTTCGGTAATGTTGATTAGTCAGCCTCAGCACAAGCAGCAAAATGTTTCATTTCATCAGTCTACTTCAAAACCTGCTGCTTCCATTAAGTTTTTTTTTTCTAACAACTAAATTTCCTCATGTGGTACAATCTTAAATGGGTAGATAAAGCCCCAAAAGTTCTTTCATTAGGTAAAAAAGTTTGAATGAATTTCAATATTTATACCTTCTTGATACGAAATTATTTTAGTCTCAACAACATTATTTGTTGATAACAAGCTAAATTATTTTTTATGAGACGAAGACGCCTTGCAAAAATTTTAATTAATCAGGAAATCATTTACTTTAAATCAACAGTTTTTTTAGTCCAAATGATCTATTTTAAACTTTTCGAAATAATCTAACATAATAAAATAACTTCGAATAAAGAGATTCAATTATTTATTTCCCTAATAAATTATGAGCACATAAGCTTATTTGCCCTCAAATATCTTAAAACGAACCTCAAAGCCTCATAATACTCTAAACATTAATTTAAAACAGTGAAATATTTTAAAATCAAGAAGTCAATTATGATTACCTCTTGGAATTAAATTTTTAGTTTAAATTTTTAGAATTAAATTTTAACCATTGAGATGCTAAGACAGTTTTGTCATTTTTCTAAGTGTTTCGTGTATATGAATTAGTGTATGTAATGCACTTTCAAATTCGGTAAAAGATATGAGCACCAATGTTACAAAATTTTCATTAAATGTAAAACAAACAATACTTTTCATAACTTTATACAATTATTACCATTATACAATTATATAATTATTTCATACCATTATACAATTATACAATTATTTCTTTCTGAAGATTGCAAAATACTGGCTTATACTGTTTAATTTTCTACAGTAGCCTAAAAAGCTTATCTTTTTTTAATTCTGATTAAATTAGTCATCCCATAAGCAATAATACGGTTTCTAAAATTACTGAAATTAGGTTTCTAAATTACTGCTATGATTTAAAGTAACACAAAAAGTTTTAAAGCAAAATTAAGCCTAAGATATATTTAGTACTACTATTATCTACATCTTGGTGAAATAACTACATTTCAGTTTTAAATGTTCATCAGCCTAGAGATAAAAAATCTTGCGTTTTAGACCAAGGAATAAATCAAGCTCTCTTTGGACATCATGTTCTGAACCTTTATTTTTGATGCGGTTATCATAATATATGAAGTTCTCATGAATAAATGCACTATTTCTATTAACACTTATTAATATTTCTGGTTTGTCAATAGCTTTCTCTAGTCGCGTCTATTGTTCACTATACAGGTCTTCAGTGATAGTTCTAATACATAATATACTTCTTTAGTTGTTCAGCAAACAAATTATAATAAAAACAGTTCTTTCCATATTCCTCTGCACATGACCATTATCTTCTCTGGATGAAAGCCTCCTTCCTCTTTTGCAGAAAATGTCTTGTCGATCCACTTTACGGTCATTAACATTTTGTATTTTTGTAAAAAAACCATTTTTCATCAAGGGTGACTATTCCATTGAGAAAGGAATTTCTCTCTAACCTAAAGCAATGATGGGCGCAAATTTCCATTGGTTGTCTCAATTTCATATGCAACAATTCATATTAAAGAGCCTTTTTAACTTTTCTTATTGTTATATGAACTTTTCTCATTGCTTCCAAATAACAGTGGACCTCTAAATGGGTTGATTGAATATCTCCAAATAAATGGCTTATTGCTAAAATCGCTCTTTGATCTATTAATTCCTGTAAGAAAACATTTGTCATGAAGCAGCAAAACTTTAATTCGAAAATTACACTTTTCATAAGTCCCGGGTCTTTTTGCAAGTTAGATTTTCCAATAAAACTTGTCGCTGACTGGTGCATAAATGATTATTCTTCTCCGAGGTGTGCAATTTACGGCTTGCATTTTTATTAACTAAAATAAAGAGACAAAGATGTACAGAAGCTACTAAACATTAAGCTCGTGCTAGTTAGAGATACTGCTAAAAACAAAGTAAAACTATAACACATACAGTCATTTCCTGATTAACGAGGGGCAGGTTAACCGGACTGCTGATTAACTGGGTTCGATGTGGAAAAAAATGTAGAATTTGTTTATTACATAAGGATAGTTGAATTATTATCACAAACCATCAACATAAAACAAAACTGTCCGCACAAACTGCAAGAAAGATAAAGAAAAATACTTAGGATAAAAGCAAGTGAACGTATACGAACTCTGCCAAAATACAAAACGTTTTTTGCCGATTTTTTTTCGGAGTTTGAATACAGTACCGCTGCTTAAATTCTGTTTCAAATATTCCACTTTAATGTCATTTATTACTCAGTTTCTTATTTTTAATGAAATTATTTATAGTGTGATTTAGTTTACATCTGATTTAATTAACGTAACCAAATTAAGTCATTATCCAAATCATTGCTTGAAAATATAGGTAAATTAATAATATTATTTTTTGTTAATTATTATTGAGGTTTTCCTACTCCTGTATTTTTTATCTGCCATTGCGTTAATCGTGATTTTTAAGTTAACCATGGAAGTCGTCTCCGGTATTACTCTGCCATACCTATGGCCGAGAGGTTAGGACCACTGAATACTCAATTTAATTCGACCCGGGTTCGAACTAAGCGAAGGAGCTGGCTGAATGGTTGATTTTCAGGTTTTCGCACGTGTAGCGTGAATGCGAGCCAAGGAAGCTTTCCATAAGGAAGTTTTCCACGAAGGCAACCTTTCTCTTTGGCAGATAGCCCTCGAATACTTTGCCATGGTTAATTGGGTGTTAAATGTATTGTCTTTATTAAACTGCTCAAATTCATTACGCAGTTTTATTATATAACATAATTTAAAGATCTCTATGTTTCAAAAACTTGCCATATCTCACAGAGGAAGGAGAGTTTGTGTTCTGATAGCGTAATGTAACGTAAAATAACGGTATTACAAATGGAAAACTAAGCAATGGACGTTTTTAACATTTAAACTATATTACACACAGGATGGTTCAATACTATATGAATCAGACTGCAAGCTGAACCTGGACTAGTCGGAAAACATCACACAAGCCCACTGTTGCGGTGTCCACAATGCATGCTCTCTACTCCAGGCTAACCGCAGGCGACAGTGAGTTGCAGTAAGTGGAACGCATCTGACAGGTCTACGAGCATATAGACCAATCTGCCCTAAGCGTCTGTACACGGTCTGCCTTGAAATTGTCGTACCAGTGGCTGAAGAGAGCGGATGAGACAGGTTTGAGGCTGTGCTCCGCCTGTTTCTTTTGGCAGTAACTGCCAAATACCGGTCCTCATTCGGCGTTGTGACTCTGGGGCGGCCTATGCTGTAAACGTCTACTCACATTATCATCATCTTGGAATCGTTGCCAAAGCCTGGAGATGACACTGTGGGAAATTCCAAGTTCGTCTAATACTTCCAGTTGGGTACGCCCACATTCCAGACGGCCGATAATTCTACCATGTAAAAAATTATCCAAATGCGTCCTTTTTTCATAACTATTTGGTTATTGCACTGAAATGCTTATAAAGCGCCTGCGAACAATTTTACTTCTTTGCCTGTATTCATTATATATCAGTCTCTTAGACTCTCGTCATTGTGACGTACCATCGGTGTCATCTGGTCACTTCCTGAAATTTGCGTATGATTCTTGAAGATGTGTGTAGTGATTTTACAGGTGATATATTTATTTTAGAGTTCGATTTCCGCTTGACTCTGAATTATCCTTAATTTATGGACATGAGTGTATTTTCGAGCCCGTATTACGAGAACGGTCAATGAATTCTTTTAATAATTTTGGCTTCATATCAGATATTTTTATAATAATGTGCCAGACAATCATTCACGGTTATCTGAACTTTTCTAGAAATAATTAAGGAATCGATTGCCGGGAAAGAATAATCGAAAGCTCCTGTGTATTTTTCTGTGTAACAGAGGAAGAATTAGGGTTTTCGAAAAAAATATGATATTTACGAATATCTTAAGTTACTTTAAGAGTTTTTATTACGTAAAGAGCGACTGGTATTATTTATAAAAAATAAACTTTTCGTTACATTAATGTAAAGCCCAATTTGATTTCCGAAAATACGCAATTAGCTTTTATGGCTTGTTTCCATTATTCTTCGTTTTTATATTATATCAAAGTAACCTAAAGTATTGAAGCTGCCGAAAATGCAGGTTCATATACACAGTCCAGTCACATTAATGTGACCATCTGTCAAAAGCCAGAATAACCACCTTTCGCAGAGCGGACTGCTGCGATACGTGCAGGAAGAGAGTCACATAGGTCCCTGAAGGTGTTCTCTGGGATGTTGAGCCATGCCGACTCTAATGCCGTGGCCAGCTGCGCTAGATTACGCGGTTGAGGATCCATGGCGCGAACAACTCGATCGAGATGGTCCCACAGATGCTCCATTGGGTTTAAGTCAGGTGAGTTTGCTGGCCAGGGGAGGACGGTAAACTCATCCTTGTGCTCTTCGAACCACGCACGTACACTGGCAGCTGTATGGCACCTCGCATTGTCCTGCTGGAAGATGCCATCATCCTGAGGAAAAACAATGCGCATGTAGGGGTGAACATGGTCCGCAAGGACAGATGCGTACTTGTATTGATCCATTGTGCCTTCCACAATGATCAGTGAACCTAGAGAATGCCAGGAAAACATTCCCCAGACCATAATGCTCCCGCCTCCAGCTTGGACCGTTCCGGCAATGGTTGCAGGGTGGTTCCTTTCAGAGGTTTCACGCCTTATACGCCAACGTCCATCTGTCCGATGGAGCATAAAACGCGATTCATCCGAAAACGCAACCTGTCGCCACTCAGTGGACGTCCAGCTGCTGTACTGGCGTGCAAATTCTAGCCTTCGCCGTCGATGAACAGCAGTCAGCATAGGTGCACGAACCAGGCGTCTGCTTCGGAGGCCCAGACGCAGCAATGTTCGCTGAATAGTACTTTGGGAGACACTTTTGGTAGCCCCTTGGTTCATTTTGGTGGTCAGTTGCTCAACGGTAGCCCGTCTATCTGCCCGAACGCATCTCCGCAACCGTCGTTCGCCTCTGTCATCTATGGCCCGTGGTGCACCACATTTGCCACGTCGCTGATTTTGGACAGTCCCATTTTGCCATGCACGGTACACTTTTACCACGGCGGCACGCGAACAGTTCACAAACTCAGCCGTTTCGGAAATGCTTCCACCCTTGGCCCGAAAGCCAATGATCATGCCCTTTTGGAAGTCGGATAAATCGCTTCGTTTCTGCATTACGCCAACGATTGAAATGTTTTCCGAAGCCCTCACACACCCTTTATATACGCTCAACTGCACTGTGCTGCCACCTGCCTTCTGTGATTGGTTATTTAACTCTGACATGGAAAGTACGTGGTGGTCACATTAATGTGACTGGACTGTGTATATATACATCTGGAAATAATTTCTCGACAGAGTGTGTGGTATACGAAAAACACGAGAAATTTTTATATTGTATGTTATATAAGAAAACTTGTTTTTATTTCAATTTAAAATTAAATAAAACGAAATGCTTTACTGAAAGAAACTACGCTTTGTTAATTAAATCATACTTTTATTTAAAATTCTTCTAAGAATGTGTGAATTTAATGATGGTATTTAAATTTCTGAATAAATTAATTGGATATTATAAGCTTGCAATAATTTTTCCCACATATAAGCTTTATTACCAGTATAAAAAATCTGATGTGGACACCGCATAACTTTGTTGTACGGTCTATTAATTGTGTACATTTTTTGCTGGATATCATTTAAACTTATTTTCTCGAATTATTCTAACTCGAATAAACAATGCCTTAAGTTAAGTTAAAAATGAGATCAAAAATGGTAAATTTGAAATTGAATATCCGGATCATTTTTTGTCGTGCGACAGTCAAACTTCTCATAATTTTTTTTCATAACTACCATAAAACTTTCCCAAATAGAAGTATAGAAACTGGGAGATCACATTAAAAGCTAGATTTCGTTATCTGCATAATTTCGTTTTTAATTTGATATTGCCAAAACAAGAATATTTGCGTCATTTAAAACATTTCTGTATTTAGAAGTATATGACTACAACCAACTATTGCGAAAATAAAGGCCGGGTGATGAATTTTAAGCAGGGTAAGGGGTGAGTATACTTAATATAATATATGTTTGGTACTGCCTATTGCAATAAAAAGGGAGGTGCACAACTAGATGTTATAGCAGTCCCATACATGAAATTTCAGCATTCGACGGCTAATCGTTTTGTTTTTAAGTTACGCGAAATATGTACGCACATATAATTAAGTACATGCATGGGTACATGGATACATACATACATGCATATGTGCAGACATCACGAAAAAACCCTTTTGAATCCATTTTAAATCCATTTTACAAACCGTTTTCTGTAAAAGAGTCCTTTGTTTTGTGCGCACGTACAAATGTCTCTCAAAAAATCATCTAAATAATTTCGGAAACGATCAAAATGGATATTCCCGATGAAATATGACACCAGGATATTTCTAGATTACAAAACTTCCTTTACTTTGTACATGGAAGTAAAAACAACTCTATTAAAATCATCTTTACAGTTAATTTGCCATTGTAAAGTTTTTTTTTTTTGCTCAAAAAACTCTGTGCAACAAATTAAGTGAATTCAAAATATTCGCAAATATCAGTATCTTAACTAGCATTTGAAAGCATAAGCATATCAAAGTGCAACAATAAAAATTCCACGAAGATAACAGAAAACTTTCCACTACTAACCCATCGATTGTTCGATACAGCTTATAATAGCCGACTGCTTAGAAACAGGACTCTCTGATTAGTGCTACATGGTAATCAATTAATAATTCAGCAAGACAAACGACAAGTAAATTGTTTGCATTTGAAACGGGTACACAGTTCGATGAAAACATTAAATAAATCTAGTATAAGCAGTGCACTTTATAATATAAAGTAATAATAATTAGCAAGGTCATCAATAAGCACCTTTTTAGTTATTGAGATGTGTAGTATATTGAAGTAAAACAAATAATATTCCTTTTTACAAAATCGATATTAAAATAAAAACCCAATTCCTTAACTTTAATTTATTAGATATCGTAAATATTTTATGGTCAGCATGTGATATGTGTTTCAACTATATCAGGCATGTTTTGGTCCTGTCGTAAGTAATCTATTTTTGCGAGATAATAAACGCTTATTCATAGGTTCGAGTTTGAAGTAATAAGATTATTTTATCTGATTTTTCAACAAAAAGACATTGCACGGGGAAATAACAAATAAATAATACAATAGAAATCATTTAAATAAATATTTTTATAGATACCGTCTGCATAAAAACACTTTTTTGATTATCCACTCAAATTAAGCAATGGGCAGTACTACGAAGTTAGTTAAGTTCTAATTTAACTTGTCTCTCACGTAAAGTACATTCGTGCGTTAAGCAAATCCGAATAAGATACAGATAAAGCATCAAATAACATTCTTATTCCATTGAAACCAAAGCTGATGGATTGTCATATAAGAAATCCTTTTTTGCAATGAACTAGCCAGTTACGCGCCAAACAAGCTCTTCTTTCAATTAAACTGAATGTATAACTAGAGCCAATACATATATATAATATATAAACACACACATATATAGATATATATCTATATATGTATATAAGATGTAATAAAGCTATATATATATATATATATATATATATATGCGTAAATAAGATATAATAAAATACGATGGCTGTTCTAAGAAATGATTGGTTACCACAAAATTAAATATTCTAAATTTGGTGTTCTCCCTCTTAAGTTTATCATTTCTCCCAAATTCGAGATCTTTCCAAATAACATAACACTGCTTGAAGAAAGGAACTAAAAATTAAACAATAGCAGCTTAATTTTACATTTACACCTACGTAGTATAAATACCTGACTTCTGTTATACAAATAACTCTACGCAGCTTATGCTTTTCTATCTAAGATGACATCGTACTTTTAAGCCAATATACATAAAGATTATTGTCTTTAACTATGAATGGATAAATTCCTTGTCTGCAAAAACGATTAGTTGTGAATTGCAAAGGAATAAAATTATGTATTGAAACAGCTACCCCTGGAAGTTTTGGTTTATGCATCCATCTGTCTAACTACGCATGACACACACACATATAATATATATATATATACAGTATGTACAAGTATGTATAAATATATATATATATATATATATATATATATATACAGTATATATAAGTATGTATAAATAGAGCCGGTATATATACGAGGCACGTCCAGAAAGTAAGTTCCGTTTCAATTTATCTCCGCTGCAGCTCTGCGATCGCAGTTCCGCACATGCGCAGTAGACGCTCTGTATCAAGGAGAAGAAACGCGCGCCATTTGGAGATCGCTGTCAGTCACGTACGCTTTGTTGTGCTTGTTTACAATGTCGGTGTTGATTGAAAATCCCGCCGCTTGTGAAATCAGATCTGTGATTCGTTTTCTGAATGCGAGGAAAGTGAAACCTAGTGAAATTTATCGGCAAATTTGCGATGTTTACGGACCAAAAGCGATGAGTGATTCAATGGTGAGAAGATGGGTCCGAAAGTTCAATGACGGACGTAGTGATGCGCACGATGAAGAACGAAGTGGGCGTCCATCTTTGGTTACAGAAGAACTGGTTCACGCGATTGATGACAAGATCCATGAAAACCGAAGGTTTACAATTAGTGCTCTCGCTATGGAATTTCCCCAAATTTCACGATCACTAATGCATGAAATTGTTACCGAAAAACTGAAATTTCGTAAACTTTGCTCACGTTGGGTACCAAAGATTCTTACTGAGCAACACAAAACAAAACGGATGGGTAGTGCACTTCAGTTTTTGACCCGTTATGCTGAAAGCGGTGAAGAATTTCTGACACAGATAGTCACAGGAGATGAAACTTGGGTTTCTTACGACACCCCTGAAAGTAAGCGGCAATCAATGGAATGGAGGCACACTTCATCCCCAGCAAAGGTTAAGCCGAAGCAAATCTTGACACCTCGAAAAATGATGTGCACAGTGTTCTGGGACTGGAAAGGCATCTTACTCATTAATTTCTTACCGCGTGGTCAAACAATCAGAGCAGATGCTTATTGCGAGACACTTCGGAAATTGCGCCGTGCAATTCAGAATAAGCGCCGAGGATTGCTGTCAAAAGGTGTTGTTTTTCTTCACGACAACGCACGACCACACACTGCAAATGTGACGAAAAACCTCCTACAGGGATTTGGCTGGGACGTGTTTGACCATCCTCCGTACAGCCCTGACCTCGCTCCTAGCGACTTTCATCTGTTCTTACATCTTAAGTCTTTCCTTGGCGGTCAACACTTTAACAATGACGACGAGCTGAAAGAAACTGTTTCCAACTGGTTGAAGACACAGGCGGCAAATTTCTATGAAGAAGGTATACAAAAACTTGTGCCACGCTATGACAAATGCCTGCAATATTTCGGCAGTTATGTGGAAAAGTAGTTTAAGAGTTGTTGAATTTTGTGCAATAAATAACTTTTCTGTAGCTGTACACAATTTACTTTTATTACCAAACGGAACTTACTTTCTGGACGTACATTGTATATATATACATAAACACATTTTTATTACTTGGGAATTAAGCTAGCTTTAAGATGAAACAAAATAACAATTCCTTTCCCTTATCTAGTACGGAAAGAAAAAAAGGAATATATCCTTTTACTAAGCTAATCTAAATCGAAGAGTAGGTGGCTTCTTCCTGTGCGAGTTTAGCCTTAGATCGACCATTAAGTGAAAATTTCTTCCCAGTGAGCTAATAGTAAGCATCAATAGTCATTCACTAAATTAGCTTAGCTTGATAATGACCAGACGCCGATTCTTTCTTCAGCAAAAATGAAGAAGCAGGTGGCAATTTCTACCAACTAAATCATTCGCGAGATCATTGAGGATTCTTCCACTTAGGATGGAGAAAGGAAAGGGAATAGCTTTGTACTCTGAAAGCATAAATCGAATACTAAGTAGCAGTTCCTACACTTTCTTCTATCATATGCAAATATGTTACTTTAACAGAAAACTTCGCCGATATTAACTAATCATTGTAACAGATCTCGAATTTATGTCGACTTAAACTAAAAATTATATTGCACATATGTATTCTTAACGTAGATAATTTATTATCTTCTTTTATTCAGTTGCACTGAATAGCGCAGCATCCGTCAGTCAAGCATAATCGTGTGGAAGAGAGGGGATAAGAATGAGTAAAAAGGAGAAGTAAAAATGAAATAGGGAATTTGAATGGTTGCAAATGAATTCGGAAAATGCCTGGTCTAATCGATACTCTTTCATTGAATAGAAAAAAAATTCTAGAATGGACCACATTTAAAATGATTCGCATTGTCCGCAATACGTTTAGCGTTTCACTTTCTAGAGTCTGAATGCTATTGATAAAAGCAAATTGGACCAGTATTCTTTGAGATAAAGACTTCAGGATAAATTTTGTTTATTCCTAAAACTCGTTAAGCACTGCTTGTTAGAGATCCAACAAATATGCTCTCTGAATAATTAGTCAGTTTTTAGAGGAAAAACGGAAAAAAGCTTTCCTTCAAGAAATTAAATATTATTGTAAAACTTTCAAATATTCTACTGTTTTGTCATCATTCATTCAAGAAACCAATCTGTTCTTATATCTGCAGTTTATACTTCCCTATTATAAAGATTAGAAATTATAAACAAGTTATCTGATTCAGTTTCAGTATTATAATCAAGAATTATCCGAATTCGACTATTGCTCTTCCCATTCCCTCGACTATTAAGCCTTTTATCAGGCTGTAACTATTTTATGCTTCAGATGTCTTTAAAATGTTCGTATATATTTAATGCTAGTTAACATTCAAAATGGTATTAGTGTATGTATTAAGTTAGATATTGATACAAAAAAATATCTTAATAAAGAAAATTACGTTCATATGATGTTCTAAAAAGACATCTATTTATTTTTAACCTTCTTAAATATTATTCCTAGATGTATTTGCAATTATAAACTTTCTCAATCGCCTTGTAGGCATGGTGGTAAGTGAAATAGCTGGCATGGCCTTAGGCCCGGGCTCGAAACCTGGACGGGCAGAAGTATTTGTAAATGCATAGTGTATTTGCATCATCGAGACACTTTAAATACTATCAAACTAAAAATTGTCTCTAGAAGGTGGGGATAAATAGATCCTAGGCCCAATCTCCTGGGGGACTCTTCTCTCCGTGGTCTCTCCGTGGGACGGAGGTGAGCTAATTTGTATTGCTGCCTCTAATGTGCCCCAGATCTTACACAACGAAAAGTGCAATCCTTAAGTCTTCACCACTATAAAGTTCGTGGACTTGATTTGATGCTACTATCAGCCCGAACATTATAAGTTCCGTCACGCTATTATACGTTAAATACAAATGTACCACACGTTTATATATTTAAAATTATTTTTGGAGACAATTTCATACGAACCATTAGTCTCCAAAATAAAAAAACTTTTGTCTCGCACTTGCTGTCAAAAATTGATCGAAAATTCATAAATTTTGTTTCTCAGTTGCTGTCAAAATTTCATCGAAAATTCATAAATTTTGTTGGTTATGTGCATTAAAAAGTGAATGAGATCCCTTAAAAAATGTACGCTTAACATATTTGTACCCAAAACTAGGACGTGACTAAAAACATAGTTCTTTAAAAACTATTGTACTTGATTTATTTCTTAAATAAGAACCATCCGCTTACAACAAACCATTCAAGAATTATTTAATGGCGTAAGCACTTTTAAACGCTCTGTTTAAAAGGAGGTTTGTAGTTACCCGTAGTCGCTAAAACTACTAAAACATAATGTCTATTATGATTGAGCTACCAAAACTGACGATGATTGGCTAGATCTCACCCCAGCTTAGAAAGAAAGGAATTTATCACATAATTTCCCTTTTAAAAATGAAAAATTAGAAATTGTCTTATAATTTTCTCTGAATTGCAAGGCTATCGCAGAAAGTTACTTTCAACTAATTGGACATTTCATACTTTAGAAGATTCCTTGTTTTTGAAATGAGCTTTTAATGCAAAATATATATATATGTATATATAGAGAAAGAGAAACATTAATAAAAAAATGGGGGGGGCTCAAAATTCGATGACTTTTACTTTTTAAATAAGATGTATGTTCATAATGTTTTCAAGATACCGAAGGCTTTGAAACAATCAAAATTTTCAAAACAATTTTTTTAAACTGCAACAAATCACAAGCGCTTTCATTTATCAGAGCCGTAGTAGGGCTTTCTAAGTTCAGCTTTGCTGAAAACTAAAACCCATTTAGTTTGGTATTAAAAAATTTCTTTGTTCCTCATCAATAAATGAAAAGTTATCAAATTCAAATTTTAATGTGAATTTTATTTAATTATTTTCAAAACCAAAAGAAAAGCTTCCTTTAGATAAAACCAAAAATTTTACTGGAAATCGCTTTAAATCTTCTTGAAAATGCACTTTAATAGCTTCTTAACTTACTTTTAATCCAATGGCCAGATATTTGGTGGTCAAATATTCGACGGGAATAGCCAATCCTAGCTATCATTTAGCCATTTCTTCACCAAAAACAATGTCCAGATACATCACACGGGACGAGTGAAATTTTACCTGAAAGAAGAGGGACTGATAAATACAACCATCCATGCTTTCTTCCTGCACTCGAACACGGGCGTAACAAAACAACAGTCAGCTCCTCTTCGTAATACATGGTAACCACCCTACCAAATATACTACGTTATATTAATTGATTAAGGCACAGCAAGTGAAAATTTATCTGCCTCCAGAAAGGAAGCCTTCACGGAGGATGTTTTAGAGAAACTGCTTGATAGTATCCACGTTACCCATGAAGGAGAACCATAAAAACTGCCGTAGAGCCAGCCCTTTCGTCGAGATTCGAACCCATATCGAACTACCCGTATTCTGGGAATTTACCGATCGACAGCAGTTGGACCACCATACCATGCAGTGTGTCTATCTTTGTACTGTTAAACCTAATAAATTATGAAACTGTATCCTTCTTAACTTCCTTATGCACAGGATGAATTTTCGTCTTAGCAACTAGTAGAGGTCTAGAACTTTAAGAACATAGCGAAAAAGTAACTATAAAGGTTTTATTAAATGCTGCATCTTGTAATATAACTGTAATTTAACAAACTGTAAGTACTTAAACATGTATTAGTATGTCTATTTTATTAAAGTTTGTATTTGTACTGCTGACATAAACATTAGAAATACAAATATTTAAGCTCGTACAACGCAAACATAATTTAAATGCCTAATGTCAACCTGAGTCCAGTTACGTCGATGCTAGTCCTGCGTGTTAACAAATTCAAAAAATCCTTCACAAAAGCGCAGGAAATAAATTTCTTTCTGGTAAATTGACATAGATGTCTTTCTAAAGCTACAAATTCGCTTGCTCTTTAAACTTACATCTTAAATTAACCGAACTTTTAAGTACGGATTAGTAACCGTTATTAGTAACAACACCTTTTCAATGTGAGGGATATTGTTAGTTCTATGCTTTCTGAAATTATCTAGACTTAATGCAGTTTCCAAATGTTAATCGGCTTCTTGTTTCAGGATTTTATTCAACTTAAAAATCACCAAAGCAATGCATTTGACAAGCAGATACGGTATTCACGCATAAACGTCTAGCTTAATTAATGGATCAATTTATTAAGTAAAAAGAATCATTCTGTGTACCGCTTTGTTAAATATTTTCTAAATGTGTAATTAATTAGCGCTGATGCACTTTTAATGAAAGTCGTAATTACTAGAAAAAGTTGCCATCAGCATCACGATAGTAACAAGCGCTAAATAAGTAATATTATAGGAGTATGCTATCTGCTTATTTTAATTGTTCGAGACTTTTTAACAAAAATAATTTATATGCTAACCTATGTTATGCAGCTTAGAGTTTGGTTGTTTAAAAGTTTTACGTTATAAAACTAACCTTTGACACTTACTCCTGAATTTTATCAATGGTGCTAAACTTGAATATTTTTGCCGTTATTGTAAACTTAACACGTTATAATTTATGTAACATTTGGTTACAAATCGATCAAAAATGTAAACATCGCAATCGTAATACTTCGAAACGAATGCAGCGAAGCGAAATTTTCATTGCCATCGTTGTTATAAAATCATCTGGCTACACAACTGAAATTCTGAATTCGAACGCAACTAAAAGCAAGCTTTATAGGAAGTATGAGTATTAAATATTGGGTAAACGAATAAATAGTATGCTTTCAAATAAGTTGGATATATATAGGCAGCAATCAAAACTCGTGAAAAACGTAATTTCTTTTAAATTTATTTATTTAAGATGTAATAATCAAAGAGAATCTTCGGTTGATGAAAATGTCAAGGATTTTAATATATCAAACTTTGCAGTGTGCCCACCAGCGGCCGAGCGGCAAAGTCGCTAAATGTTGATAGTTCGGTCCGGAGCTCAGATCCCGGCAAATGGGCTGGCTACATGGACGCTTTCGCGAGTTTCCCCATGTGCCAGTTTCCCTTAGAAAGTCCTCCAAGAATTCATCCATTCTCTTAGGCGAGGCAGCCCTCGAGTGTCTTGCGCCAATTCTTTTCATACGTTATATGGCACTTTTACGAACAAAGGGAAAGTCTATTCCTTTCGCTAAATTTAGACTCTCGTCTGTTGCTTAACCTCACTTAATTTTGAGGTTTTCTAGTGGAATTAACAGAAAGGCAGAAGTGCAAGAAAAATTTATCATAAGAAATAACGTGTTAATTAAAAGGTGCCTTATGTACTTTCATCCATAAGATTAATTGAAAAATCATTTTAGTGTCATCGTTATTTTGTGAGTAATGAAAACGAAATTTGGCTAAAAGGCTGAGACATAAGATTAAATGTGAAAACGTTTGCCAGCATAAACGCTGTACAAACTGAAACTTGCATTTCTAGTTTAATAAAATTTAGAATTATGATCATTAAACTCTATGCCTTAGGAACTCTTTAGCTTCTGTTTGCCAATCGGAAAAAGAAAGCCTGGAATCTGCGTATGCCACTGTATGAAATTAGCATTGATCAAGACGTTAAATCGTTCAGTATTTGCTTACACTATTAAAGTGCTAGCTATTTTACTTAACTCTATCTGTTTTGTTCTGATTCAGATGTTCAGCATAGGATTTGTTTTATTGCTCTAAAAAGTGGCTTCCTTTTAGTTACACTTTCAGTAAATACATTTTGCATGTAAGTAATACAGACTGATAAGTGATGAATTTATGCGTACAAAGTAGTCGTGAAGCTCTTTTTTTCTCTTCTAATTTTGAAAAATTTTAATATTCAGTCTTGTTGCCTGAAAAAAAAGGCAAAATTTTCGGAATTAATATACCGTCTTCAAAACAATGACATAAAAAAGTGTTTTTTTTCTTTATTGTTATTTTATTGCTGACTGAGAATTAAATTTTATTTGTGATTACAGAAATTTGGGAAAGAAACTTAACACTCAATAACCCTGCCTGACTTTAATAATGCTGAATGTTTCTTTGATTAGGAATAAAAATTAGGCAGTACACAGAAATCTGAATATTTTAAATATTTAATATTATTAAAATTTATTACCATTTTAATAATATAGCCCAATATTTGTTTATCTTATTTAAATTCGTTGCGCTAAATTGAGCTCATTGAATTACTCTCAGTTTTCAAGAACATTACTTTCTACAATTAGGAAGAAAATAACAAGGGAATCAGTGGAAAGAGTAACTGAATAGTTTGTCATTTTCCCAACAGATCAAGAAACCCGATTTTTTTATTTTGACTAACCACATTATTTTATAACGGACATAAAATTGCTTCACTTGAGTTACAGCAAAGTAAGTGAGGGCATCTGCCTAAGGAAAGGAATGTCTTCGTGGAAGAGTTTTTAAGTGAAACTAACTCGTATTCACGTTACACGCATGAAAATTACAAAACCTCGACTGTAGCCAACCTTTTCACCAACATTTGAACTCAGGTCGATAATTTCAGTTAGGTTAAGTTATTTGACTATGACAAAATAATCGAAGTCTATCTAACCGCATAAACTAAGAGGAGTGTGACATTATCTATGGAAAACTGGCTCCATTCACGTTATACATGAGGAAAATCACGAAAAATACCCATGCAGTCAACTTGTTAGCCGGAAACAAAACCAATGTCTAAGAACCAGTGTTCTTTGATTTTACCGATTGGCCATTGAGAACGGAGTGTGAATGTAAAACGGAGGGACGTAGAAGAGAAAGTTTATTAGAATATTAATAAATCATGCAAAATAATTTTATGATTTACATCTTAATTAACATTATTAACAAGATTTTTAATAAATTAGAAAGAATTCATATTGTATTTCTTTCTGGATCATGCAGAAATTATTTCAACGTATTAAGAGATCTTTATTTTTTGTTTTGGAGCTTATACGCGGCGAAATACAGGAAGTAGAAAAGCAATAAATAAATTTTAAAAAATTAAAAAAAATCTGAAAGCTTTCAGATTTTATTTTACGTCCAAAGGGGCGTTTTTTAAAGTTTTGTGTGTTACCTTTACTTATTAAATATCACGTTCTTCGTACTTAAACCACAAAATTCATTCCATTAGCAACATCAGAGAATGTTTGAAAGAGCATATCTTTAGAATCTCGAATACGCAGTCTCTCGTGCTGGCGATAAAAATGTTTCTTTTTTTTTCGTACAGTGTTGCCATTGCTGGCTTTGAAATCGTTCAGCTTGTTAATAAAATATTCTGTAATGTTTGACGAAACATAAATAGATAATAAAACAAATTCCTCATTTTGGCTTCCAGATGCCTATATTCGAATGGAGGACTACGCTATTCAAAATTTGATGTCTCTAGATACCGTTGTTTTTTCACAGTACGAGAAACATACCTCCATTCATGCAGATTCTTCATTATTTAATTTCTTTAAATATAATGCATGCCTCTAATATTTGGTGGAAGCAATTTGAAAAGTGAACCGACATTTACAGTGAACCGACGCAAAATGCCAAACCGAAATTAATAGCCCTCCTAGGCAAATTGCCCCTTTGGACTAACAATTTTTCAATTAAATATGAATGTTTATGAAATTATATTAGAGGGAAACTACGAATATTTTAATAATGAAAAATGTATGTGCAGGAGAAATTTTGCTAAGGTGTGATTTCCATGATCTCGATAGAACGCTAAATCAAATAAATAAGTAAAACTTATCACTCAGTTTCGCGTTTCTTTCAAATGAGCGCTTCAAACTCTGTGAGCCTTCTAAAACATTAATTAACAAAGGAATTAAAGATTTTCAGCGCAAAAATTTATTTTGATAAACGCCCCATTTTCTGTTGCTGGGTAAGAAATGTTGGTTTCACAATTCTTCGAGGATATAAATGCTGTCAAATTATAGCGTAATTCGTTATACAAATTACCCATTTATAACTACAGTTGTCCCAAATAGGAATAATTAGAACTTAACTACATAATGGGCACATAAATGTCGTAATAACTCACTTTAATCATCTAACAACATGAAATTTTACAAATAAAAGCATTAATCTATCTGCACAAGTACTTTGAAACAGCTATTAACATGAGGTATATTTCAGATAAGAAGTATTATACAGTAGTCATATCTAGTATTTTGCATTTAATCAGGGTATTCTTGCAAATGAAATTAAAATACTTGTTGACAAAGTCGAACTGCAAGAATCATATAACTTCTAAGAATTTTTTTTTCCAACAGAGCAAAAGCATTTTATGAAAAAGGTTAAATTATTTAATAAATGTCACTTTCTAATTATCTGTTAGGAATCCAGTATTTTCTCTTGAGGGAATTTTTGGATTGCATTAATGGAAATCATAATCTGGCTTTTACAGTAGCTAACAGTAAATATCTGGATTCAAATCAATGGAGAAAGAAACACAGCGGTTAAAAAAAGAAAGATATGATAATATATGCACAGTGTCTGGAAATATGCAGCTAAAATCTGTAAGCGGAACCGAAAAACATGACACCTGGGTTTAAGATTGGCAGCCTAAAACCGATTTGTCGACGACGAGGTACATAAAACATAGCACGGCATTCATGAATACAAATTCCACCTTATTTTCACAAACGCTGATGCTTTGGAAAAATATGTATGTTGCTTTTAAATATGTGAAAGCTTTATTGTATTTAGGCAGCTGTAAATTTATAGTCTTTTCTCACTATTTTTTTCAGCTATGTAACCATGATGGAATTGTTCTTAAATATACAGAACAATTGGGTTCTGCTGTGTTATTTGTTAAGAAATTTGAGGCTTCGATTCACCGGGAAATTTAATGAATATTTCGATACGTTAAGTGTTTTACTGGACTTGAACAGCAACGTCATTATTTAATGAGGAAAAAAATATTTAATCAGTTAAGATTGCATTTATGGTTGGATATGTTGAGTCATTATTTAGTTGTTAACTGAAGAATCTCGTTCCTCATAATAAAAGGAGTTCACTGCGTTGGAAATTTTTACAGCGAAAGTTAATTAATTAATTATTTAACTTTAATTGCGAACTAAAAATTGAGTTTTTACACTTACTTCAAAAAATTATTTTCTCCACATAGCCTTATTTCTTTCTTACCTGAATAATTCAGGTACTTGCACGTTTAGTTAATTGATTCAATCAATTTGACTAAATGTTGGAGTTACGACGAAATATTCAGTGAGTTTTGTTTCTTTACCTGAGCGAAACTAGTTAGTGCTCCTAAATTGCATTTTTTTCTTTTTGTGAAAGCCATATTTTTTTTAATTAATAAAACAGATACAAAACTCCTCGTGTTTAACGAAGTATTCCATGAGGCTTACAGATGTAAGTAAATAGCTCTCAGTACAACGAATTCAACAATAAAAACATAAAATCTAGGCCTGGAGAGAGCAAAAAAAAAACGTGAAATCTAGGCCTGGAGAGAGCAAAGAAAAAAAACATAAAATACTTTATACAATAATATAAAAAATAACAAAAAGTCGATCTTTTTTTCCACTCATTCTGTTAATAATCAGAGGTGATATTTGAAATATTCAACAAATGATGTGTTTAAAAAATAGTGTAAAAGTTTATTGACATATGTTAATTTATTTATATGTTTATTTATATAATAAGATTAAAATGCTAGGCTAGATATTTCGGTATGCTGGATTTTGTGGACGGTGTTCCAAGCAAATTTAAAAAGGTAAAAAATAACATCACTGAAGGAGCAATATATTTCAATTCTGAATAAGAGGTTTATTTGCCGTGAAAAGGAAAGAAAATAATCAGTAACTCGTGACAAAGCCATCAGTTTCAAACGTGTTTGGACTGTCAACAGTTGACAGAGGAAAATCAAAATTGTGGGGTTTTCAGATAAAGCACAAACCACATCGCTCACGTTCCTTTTCGTGTATATTGTTTGTGACTTAATGGCAAATATAGGTCCATCTGTAAATAGAATTCTGGTAACTTAATGTGTGCTATGAATGAACTAACCTTTCTTTATTTTTGCTTCCTCATTTAATCAACTTAAGCCGTTATGATAAATTTAAATTATATTTTAACGGCTATTACTGAAAAGTTTCAAATTTGAAGAAGCTTGAGATGTTGTTACAGTTCGTAGCGGTTCAATATTTTCTCTGCTAGGAACTGAGTGAGTAAAAAAAATAGTCGGATAAATATTGCTTTGCATTCTTTCACCAAAATGGAAGAAATAAATTAACTGTGTGAGCATATCATGTCTTTATTCAATTAGCGTTTTTATACAACATTATTAGTCGGCAGCATGATTGTTATACGTAGTTTTTCATGTAACATTTTTAATTAGTGAAAGATCGCTAAATTCACTAGTCGCACATATTTCTGTACCAATGTTATAGCTCTTCTGTAAATTAAAAAAAAAAGTTAATGTTTACGTATTACAATTATACTGGAACATTATAATACATACATAGACATTTTTGTGTAAAGATATAACACGAGCTTAATATGCAAGTATATGATATATTCGAATAGGGGAAGTAGTACTTTCAAATATGCTTAATAAATTTGAAAACGTTTGATCACGAGTAGAGAAAATAACACTTCTGGTATATTGGAACTTTGAAAGAAAAAAAATACTTCTAATGTATTAGAATGAACTCTGTACGAAAATACGTATACATAAATATTTCCTCATATCGCCTATTACACACACACATATACGAGTATGTATGTCATCTAAAATATCTTTGCAGTTAAAGACAAGACATTGATGACAATTACAAGTAACGCGGTATATTTTCGAGGTCGGCTTTCGTGTTCTGTTAGTACAAAAATTAAACAATTCAGAATTGTACTAATAAATGAGCAAATTTCTAGAAGTATCCACAGAAGAACTGTAAAATAGACCCCTTGAATGCTAAGTTTAGAGTTTGACGCTTACGAACTAGACGTAATAACTACATATTCCAGTTTCTTAAAACAGGAAAATAATGCAACCATTTAATGGAGTCATCCTGTCTTTCTCATTCAGTCGAAAGAGAGGAGACAAACGTTTTCAAAGTGTCTTTCATAGTAAAAGTCTTTTCTCAATTAAAGTCTAGGCTGAGATGAATCTCATGTTATAAATATTTTTCGTTAGATACATTCCTGTTTTGTTGTAAAGATCTTAAATTTGACTAACGTTTATTTTATTTTAAAACTCATCTGTTATTTTCTCTTATTTTCCACTTCCGGCCAGAATTAACACGTGAATATGTTTATGCAAATTGTACTGGCTAACGCTTAAGTATTTAAGTTGTGGCTTTTTGCCAAGAGCGTAGCAGAAGGAGAGAAAGGGACTCATCTTGCCACGAGTCTTCACGCGAGCTTGCCATCAGTTACTGTCCACCTTTAAGGCTAGAGGTTTTAATCCTCTTGAAAGCTAAAGACGTATCGTAGTTTTCCGCAGTTTGCGTACTACAGACGTAGTAATTTAAAAGGCCAGTCTTAGTGTTAGTCATCTGTGTAAAATATTAAAAGTTAGGTCTTATTAAAATTTTAGTTAGTTAGTAGTGTTATATTTTTACGTTCAGACCACAAGTGGTTGGTCTTTATATCCCGGAGTGTGGAAGCGAAAGTGATAACGTGAAAAAAATTAAAGGGTAATTTTAACCCTTCTTATCTTGTCGTCTTTGCTACTCCATAGGACATAGTTTGCAGTCAACTCACTGTCCAGTCAGGATACGTCATGTTCACCAAACAGATAAAAAGTACGAGTACTGATATTGTAACTGCAAGCTCCTGCTGATTAAACTTCTAATTATGCTGAAAAGATCATTAAGGTCAAATATATGTCAAATAATAGTATATGCTTGACTAACTGTAATGCCTTTTTAGATGCGAGTTATTTTGTATGCAAATGATATGGACTTAAATTAGTGTCGCCGACAGCCTCAGTTTCTTTGAATTTTTTATTGCAAATACAAATTTTTGTAAAGAATAGAAATAAATTTCGTATTTCATCTTAAAATTGTGCAAGGTCTAGTTATTTGAATAGTACGACGACATGACTTTCAATAATTTATGCTTAAAAAATGAACTTCTCATCTCAGAAACCATAGGATTTTAATGAGATATCATAAATTATTTCAAATTTACATAGCAGACAGTATTTTTTATTGCTTTTGCACTACCACGATAACGAAATGCAAACCCTAAAAAAAAACGGAAAGGAGGATTCATGCACGCTCAGACAAACATAAGTGTTGTCATATTAATTAAAAGATAGTCTGGACATATTATGCTCTCAGAATCCTGACTGAAAAATTTCATTCCCTTACTAGAGTTTATAGTCATTAATAGTACTCGTATTTAAAATAAGTAAAAAGAATACTAGCCACAATAATCAATGTTTTTTGTTTTTGGAAAACAATCTGTCTTATTTCGAAGACACCAACAAACAATCAACATTTTTGTTTCTGAGAAGTCCACAATTCCTTGTTCCTTTCGACGAAGTTTAAAAACTTCTTCTCCGTTGTTTATATTTTATTTCGCTAATGATTCATATTTTTGACCCACAAAAAAGTAGTTGGTTTGATTTTTTGGCTAAAGTAAAGTAACTGAAGAACTATCTGCCTATAGGAATGGATGCCTTTGGCGAGGACATTTTAAAGAAAACTGGGTCATATGCGCGTTACAGATAGGGAAAACTACGGAAATTCTCACGCAGCCAACTCGTTCGCTGGGATTCGAATCCGGATCGAACTACCCAAAGTCAGCAGCTTTACCGCTGTGCTGCTGGTGGGACAAAAAGCAGTAATTGTTATGGTTGCAATTTTACACAATTTTAACAGTGTCTCCGTTTTATAAATACACTAACGTTGTTACCAAGACGCTGAAAATGCTGTACATTCTCTATATTTTTATTTAATGCAATTTTATTTCGCGAAGTATATTTCAGTGTTATGCTCCGAGTGAATGTCAAATAATTAAAAAATTATTCAAAAAGATTTAAAACTTTTACATAGTATTTTTTAAATACCTAACATGAAAGAATATGATTTCTTTTTTTGACTTAAATTCTACGGTTTGTTATTTTCCCCCAAATTCTAGTAATGTTAATGCAAATATTAATGTTGGAGGGGAATACATATCACTGTTACCTAAACGCTAATTACAAGATTATTTCTTAATCTTTTTGTAATTGTCGCGTTACTATAAAAACTGAAATGGTTTTAATTATGATTTTAAAGTTTCTTTTATATTCCATAATACATCCCAATTTTTACTAGTTATTTAGTTCAACACACTGAGGTAAGAAATATAACATGCGTCTTACCTGATACACTAATCGTGTATATCCTTATGGCATAAGACTTTGTTCCTCACTTGTAAGCTCTAACTTTTATTTAATAATTATCGAAAATTGGGTTTTAACCGGAAGCGTCTTCTGCATTTTTCTATATTTAAAAAAAGAGTGTTTAAACACAAACTCATTGCATATACATAACCAACCATGCATAAAGACATTCTGTTTTCTTTCAGTCGAAAATACTGAAATTTACTGCAAGACTATACATTATTAACATTTCACTACTTTTATCTTATATATACGTTATTTTTGTAAATGATGGGAGCAATATATACTTTCGTTAACGTATATAGTTACTAGGATTACGTATTTTATGAGAGAAGATTTTAACTTAGCCCATTATAATAAATTTTACATTATTTGTATTTTGAGACAATTTTTGAACAAAGTATTATTTCTGTATTGAATTGATTCAGTACTTATTTTAGAACGTTAAATGGACACTCTTCTTCACTTTGTTAAGAATTATTTTGAATTCTTTGATAGTTATTGATGCAGAAATTCGAAGTCGTATTGTACATTTTAAATTCAAAGGTGTGATATGTGGTAATCATAAAATATGCAGAAGACGCTTAAATCATTGAAACAATTACATTTTACTAAGGGCTACGAATATTGAACAGGACATATCTCACTTAGGTCATCAAGCGCTGTATCTCAACTTAGAATACTTTTGTACGTAGTAGTTCAAAAATTCTGTTATTAAAAGGTAAAAAAAATATTTGTAATTACTCGAAAGAAAGGAAAAAGTTAATAATAAAATTAAATACATGTTTTGTTTAACTGCATTAAGTGCCATCTGGATCCGTTCCTACACCTAGTGAACTTATAATTTTACGAATTTCAGTTTTGTTGGACGACCAGTAGTTTTTATTTCCATCGTACAATTTATATCTGTTCCATTGCGTTTTTCTGTATAATATTATTCTATGGCATGTCTATTTCTCCTTTACTGCTTGTTTCTTCATCATTTTCTACGTTAGATAATGATGTCAATAGCTTTTCGTTCCCTATCATATTTTTTTCTAATCAATCTGTTTCGCAATTCCCTTCAGACCTCCCAATTTTTACTTTCAGTGATGTCTCTTTTAATCTTAAGAGTACTTTAGGATTTTCTTGGATTTTGTTATAGGTGTATCTGACATTTGTCAGTGTATTAGCTCAAAACTTATTCTAGACGCCTTTTTTTCTTTCATTTAGCTGATGCCTTCAAAATATCAAAAAGGGAGTTTGGTTTTCTTTTTCTGTCATTTCAGCATTGACATTTGGAGATTTTTATTTTCTATTTCACTTTTTTCTTCCATCTCACTGCGTTTTCTACTGTTTTATAAATGATGTTTTTGATGTTAATCCAGTCATTTTCGGCATTTTCTTCAGTACCTTTTTTCCCTCTGAGCTTTTAATCCCTTAATCCTTGACAGTTGAGATATTTAATGCTTTCATTTTTGAAGTTGATTGATTTTATAAACTTTATATGATTCGATCCCTTTTTTTTCATTTATATTCCTTCCGGTTAAAACCCAATTTTCGATAATTATTAAATAAAAGTTAGAGCTTACAAGTGAGGAACAAAGTCTTATGCCATAAGGATATACACGATTAGTGTATCAGGTAATATGTTAAATATAAAAGATGTGTTTTATTACCCAAAACCCATATTTTATTTATTTACCTTTATCTTTATCTATATTTATACTTCTAGTTATGCTACCTAAATATCCCTTTTGACTCGGTACATAAGACTTTATAATTGTTTTCATAATTTACGTGTAAAGAAAATAAATAACTAAGTATTAGAACACTAAATAGATTTTAATAATCATTTCTTCCCAGTGCGAACTTTGAGAACCACTTCTGTATTGGTTTGAATTTGTTGAGTTATGGCAATACACCCAAAGAGTATATGCCGAAGGGCACAGATGCCACCCTGGATTACTGTCTACGGAAAAGTGGCCTTTGTTCACATTACACCCAACGAAAATCACATGAACCCCCGTACAGCCAGCCTGTTCTCTGGGATTTGAATCCGAGTCGAACTACCAGTGTATAGAGGTCTGTTGCTGGAGAGTAACCACTTATGTAAACTATGATAGTTTAATCTAGTCCATATTACAATTATTGTTATTATTTTGAGTAACAGCGTATTTACATATGATACTATAAATATTAAATGTTAATAAACAGAGTTATTCTTCATTAATACTTATTAAAATTCAGTTTTTCGATATTAATGTTTTAAATTATCGCATCCTTCGTACATATTCTAGCTATCTGATAAATATTTTAAATAAATAGATAAATAAAAAATACACATGTATGTATGCTTTGTTAATTTTTTTTTATCCAATGGCGATCACTTGCCTATTTAGCATTGGCCACTCATAAAGCCAGAAGTGGTGGCCATTTTATTGTGAATGCACCTAAGAGGCTATCACCGTTGGCTCCCATGAAAGGACAGACAGTTACAACCATTCATTCTCCTGGATTCTAAGCCGGGCCCTTTGGTACCACAGGAGGCTCCCCTAACCACTATACCGTCTGAGCGGCAAATTCTTAATGTCGTATGTGAATATTATTCATAAATTCAAAAATCAAATTTTACAAAGCTTTATCACAAAAAATATAAAAGCAAATGGAATCTGTATGGAAAAATGAAGAATGCTTATTTTCTTGTAAGCAGAGCAAAGATGTGGTTTTAATAGACAATTCTAAAAACGACTTTTTAAACATCTTTTCTCATTTACATTGCAGCAGTTTCATTCCTTTCAAATTTTTTATCCTGAAAATTGTATAGCATTTCTTTGTGAATAATATTCGCATACGATATTAATAATTTCATTTTTAAATTTCTCTTGGGCCAAGAGAAATTTAAAACTACTGAAGCTGATAAATGCAGAACATAATTGTTTGAATGATCTCCTGAATCTCCTTTACTACTCGACGAACTCTCTTCTTGCATTCATTGTAAATGTCAGGACGCTAAGTAAGTAAAAAGAATAATATAAAACAGTTTAAAATTTATTTTCAACATTAACTCGAAACAAATTCAAGAAAATTGCTTCTGTTACTTGCGACTGAACAGAAATAATAATTCTCAGCATTTAAAAGTCAAAGTTTTAAATTAAAATTCTAGCAAGCTGGCTGTGCCATTTGAAGACTGTTAACGTAATTTTCAATCAGAGAAACTCATCAAACTGACAAATAATAAAAACAGGAACTTCATTACGGCTGGCTGACGTTTCCAATAACTCTTTCTCTTTCAATTTAACTTCTCGATCATATTTAAAACTCAGCTCATTAACATTTTTTGGTGCAGCAGACTAAACAGCAGAAATGCAGAATAGATTTTAACATAAGAAACAGTACGTAAATTAAAATAAGCCTTACAATACCACTATTAATTTAAAGCTGAAATTTCCAAAATTTGATTTCTGTGAAACTTAAAGCTTCAGTATTACTACTTCAAACATAGAGTTTATACTGCCTGCCTGAATTAGCTATGGCATCTTCTCAAACCTGTTAATTACTTTCTTCTAATTTTATATAAACTGTTTTAAGGATATAATTTCGCTTCTATGTCAAACACGTTCTTTGATATTCTTTACTCATATCTTTGAACTTTTTCCAAGCAAGCAAAGTTGTAATTATCTGAAAAGCTGGAATTCATTTTTTTTTCTTTCCTCCCAAATCCCTAAAGACAAAGTGTTCCGAAAACTTCCATTTCATTTACTCCTTTTCTTCACTCTTCAACATCATCAAACAAGCACAAACGTGGAGAATGAGGTCATCCTGGAACAGAACAGCTGCTTTTCGATTAACGGGGAAGCGAACTTTCATTTGCAGTTCACGCTTACTGCAATTTTCGCTAAGTAGCAACTTTAACCTAAAACTAAACTTTTCTGCATTTTTCTTTCTTTAAATTTATAGGGTCACTTCTCTGTTTGCTTTTTGCATTTGGGGATATGAAATTGTGGAAAGGTTATAACTTTAGGTGAGCCCCAAACATCATCGCGACCGATGAACATGCATACTGTATACAATAATAATTGCAACTGCAACTATGCATAGTCAAATTAAAACTGTATAAACTGTATGCCGCGCTTGCAACTGCTTTGCAAGAGCAATGGCTCTCTCTTCCTATGAAACTTATAGACCGCATACTTGAGAGCATCACACATCGCTGTATGTGCTGTACTGCTTCTAGAGGCGATCATATTCCATTCCTATAGCAAACTGACACCTTCGATTTGTTTATTTTATACATGTGCTAATTTCCATACTACCATAATTGTCTGGTAATTTCTTTTTATGTTATTTCATACCTTAGTATGTGTTGTATATTGTGGGTAAGTTTCATAAAATTCTACATGTAACTTTTTCTGTAATCGTGATTTTTGTAATTTTTCCTTAATTTATGATAACCAGTGTAAATGCACATTCTTGTGCTAACAGCATCAACCACAGCTTGTGCTGATGTAACTGAAGAGAATAGTCATTTTCAAGTTAAAACACAGAAGAGTAGCCAAAGAGTACGTAATTTAAATATGCGCTAAGCTAGTTCAATTTATCTACCGGCATATCAAAATCAAGTGTCACATTTTAAGCACTACCTTTTAGATTCTGATGAGGAAACGAAAAAGAAAAGTTATAGTAAAGCCAGAAATTATAAATAACTGCTTAATTTAAATAATAGTCTTACCTCCTGCTTAGAAAATAGATGATAATTTGGGAAAACGATTTGGGGCCGATATTTTCGTAAATAGATGATATTTTGGGAAAAGCAAGTTGAGATATTATAATAATAAATATTATAAATTATCATTTTGCAGGTTTGATGTAATTTATTAAACATATCTATCCTAAAGCTTTGCAGATATATTGTGTATTCAGATTCAGTGGGGATACTTAGCATTTTAATATGCAATGCATAAGCGTTGTTATGAACTTAATAAACAAGTAATTAAAAAAATTAAATTAAAAAATAATAAAACTTCAATTTATTTAAAACTAAATTAGGCTTCCGAGTCTACACTAATTCCGAGACTACAAACAACTAATCCATTTTAATCACCAGTGAAATAAAACGTGCTCAAGTGAAAAGATTCAGACAACGTTAGATCGTATGAGCGATGTTAAACGCCACCTAATAATAAAAGGAAAAACAAAATCTCCTTAAACTTAGCTTTTAAAAAGAAATTGTTATTAAGAATTGGAATTTGTCTTTTAATAAATGAGGAAGATCTTGCTGAGGGGGGGGGAGAGCTTCAAAGAAGCCAAAAGCACTAATAGAAGGATCAATTAAGTTGACAGTGTACAAACTAAGTGTGCGTTAAAGAAAGAAAAGCAATGAAAGCCTTGCGATTTTCTTTTAAGTTTTCTGTTTTGGACGTACGTTTTATGTTTCTTTATATGAAATTTAAAGGTTTTCTATGACTGACATATGTATAATATACCCTCTGGCGAAAAATGCTGTAATCTGAAACGAAATATTTATGTACAGCGAATTTTATTAATAAGAAAAAATAACATATTAGAGTAGTAAAATAACTTATTATCATCTATTAGTCACACCTTAACTTTCGAAATATTTCCTCCAAAAATAAAAATTTTTGTTTCGTTTGTTAATAAAAATTCTTATAAATTTGAATCCCTGAAGGATTTGGGGAATTTAAATAAAAATATTTTATTCTTTTATACATAAAAATGGAAATGGCATGCTCATTAATTTGGTTGAGTTTCATGTAATTTTTTTCTCTTTTTTTAACTTCAGTTTACGGTATTAAGTACTATACGTGCATTGTCGTCGTATATACAATGGGGTCTTAAAAACTCCCCCGATGTATGAAAGTCTAGCGGCCTATCCGTTCAGCCAATCGAAGTGAAATTTCGGACATTCTTATTTTAAGGTATATGCTCGAGATTGTGATGACTTAAAACAATGGAACTCTTACGGTTACGGTCACAGTGAAACGTTCCGAAATTTCTGAATGGAAACATCCACTTTTTCCCTCCGCAAGTTTGTAGAGACATTAGGTTATTACGAAGCAGGAGAGGTGAAAAATAAGCAACGCCTTCGCCGGAGATCAAACCACGGACTTCTCGGTTACGCGTCGAGCATGCAGACCACTACACCACGAAGGCATGCGAAGAAGGCGGGAGAAATACCTTATAAGTTGATCAGCACATTTAAAAACCACAAATGGCACTGGAACGACACACGTATAACGAAAATTGTTGCCGGCGTAAAACATTTGCGAAGTAAATTTTACATTGCAAAGAACCAAAATATTTACATTGTAAAGAACCAGTGAGAACACAGGAGAGGAAACTGAAAAAACGTTTATTGGAATTTTTCAAGATAGAGTTATCTTCCGTAAATTTGCAGTTTCGTGGCCACAGCGATCCCCAATCTCATTCCAATGGATTTCTGGTTCTGGGGCTATCTGAAATCTAAGGTATACAGATCAAATCTACGAGATTAGTCAGCATCGAAATAAGCCATAAAATGTGAAGTTGTACAGATAATCTTTCCTACAATGTTATTTTCGTCATTGTTGTCAACAATCTTTGCATGCAGGCGAAGTCAGCACATTGTTTCAATGGTCACTATTTGGAAGAATGCAATGATAAAAATTATGCCAGGGCTATAAGCGAAAACAGGTGACTTTTAAAGTGTGAGACAACTTTAAGTACTTTAGGTGCACTTAATTTGCACTTTATGTTAATAGGAAAGATTCATTGGTATATAATTCAATTTTCAAAAGTTTACAAAGAATGTAATGTGCATCCACACAGATGATAAAAGCGTTGAGAATAATAATTCGACTGGGTTCGAATCCAGGCTTCTCGGGTTAGAATGGAATGGCTGCACTGATGCATTCGTTTTTTTCCACATGTGCAACGTGAATACAAGCTAGTTTCCTTTAAATTTCCTCCACGAAGACATCTCTAAGATTTTACTGTATGTTGCCAGAAGCAGTTGTTTTTAAACTTAAAAACTTTATACTTTTTTAAACTTTTAAGCTTTATACTCTTTGCTAGGTAATTAGACAGGAACCAAGGCTGTCTGTGGACGAGAAGCTGTGGTGGTCAACTTTATGCTTTTTATGACAGAAATATGACTCAATTAATTAAATGAGACGGCACTTTTTGTCATGGCAAGAGCGTCCATTGCTTATGTTTAGAACAGAGGTTTCAACTAAGAAGGAATGCCATAGTTTCATTGGACGAATACGATCAGTCTTTTATTTATCTGTTAAGTATTTAGTTTTAATTTATGAATGTAAGAAATCTAGTTTTATTCAAGTTTGGGTATTTATCAATATTGTGTGTATTTTTTTTTGTTGTTCAATTTATAAATAAGTTAAAAAATAATCTAAATCTAAATAAATACATTTTTATTTTTTAAATAATACTTAATAATTAATAATACTTAATAATTTTTAATAAATAATGCTTCATAATTTTTAAAATAATATTTAATAAATACATTTTTATTTTTCGAGTTTGGGAAAGGAGGGAAGAATTTTATTATAGCAGCTGTGAAAAGGGGTGCATGAGGCTAAACAGGTTAAGACCCACTGCTTTAATACTTGCGTCATTTTTAACAGAAATACGTAAATAGTTTCAATAGCTTATTCCTTTTCATTTATTGTGCAAATTATCGAATTATCAACGTGTAGTGGCCCCGGGGAGTTCTGCTTCTATAGATGATAGTTACCGTGCGAGGACGACACCTGTTCACACGTTCTGTGAATAATCTGATGTTTCCTATACCTCAATCTGCATCAATGTAATGCGTACACCACACTGCGTTGGCTGCAAACATCCACTGAATGCAAACGGAGGAATTTGATAGTTTGCGCGTAACTAAAAAGCACATAAATGAGCAAATCAAATGCACGTGAGATTAATTCCATTGGTTTTAATTTTTTGAGCATCATTATTAAATTTCCATTTCGTTGTGTATTGGAAACTACAACCATCTACAGAAAATGCTATTAACTGAATCGCTGCACCGATCATGTATCTTCCTTAATTGTTTCAATTATACAGTGAGCCAGCTGTCCATTAAAATGTCGAGTAAGCCAGGAAGAAATCCTAAGAGATTTCTAGAGATCAGATACAGATTAATTAATTGATCACTTGCTTTCCTGCATTTGCTCCAAGACTTTTGTCTGATTGCATGTTGACATCTTCTCCCCGAAGTACATTTAGTCTAATCACTCATACTTCTTCTAAAGATAGGACACGCGATGCAATTTATTTGAATGGATTTGCTATGTTATTTTTTCGTTCTTTCATTTTCTTATTTTTTCTTTCTGTTCGTGTTTTCAGAATTTCTTTACCTTTCATTTTTATTTTGGGTAGGTTTCTGTACTTTAGCCTTTATACACTTCCTTTTGCTGAAAGGAAATTTTTTTAAATATTTCTTTGACGTGTTGCTATGCTATAAAACCTATATTTATGGGCTTTGCCGAAATTTACTTTAAATACATACATAACACTCGTCGGTTGTTATTCTTTTTTCATATCTGGGAATCATTTTTTATATCTGAACAAACGAGAGGTACATTTGAGTTAGATATTTAACATTAATCTAGAGATAGTTAATTTTTCATTTTAATTTAATTACCCAAACATTTTCACTTTGCCTTGAGCGTATTGTTGAAATTATTTGTTTAAAATTAAAAGTATGAAATAATATATAAAATGTTGTTCCAGTCCTGTTGCATCTGGATATGTATGTCCTTGTGTTGTTGAGAAGCTGAAACTTTGAATGCCTTGTAAAAAAATTCGAAATTTTAAACGAAATAAAAGTATTTGTCATTGGTGTAGGAAAAAATGAGTGGAACGTTTCTAAGATGACCACCCAATCTACCAGATAATGATGTTCTCTTATAGAGGTGATTGATTTTGCGAAGATGACTATCGGTAATGGTGGTTATTGATACGCATACTGAGCTTTCCCTGATCTAGATTCTGCAGACTTTTAAAGAAAATAGAAATGCAGAATATTGTTTTATTAAAACCATTACATTAATAAAGTAATGAACTAATTACTAAGGTAAGTTACTAATAATGTTGTAAACAAAAGAAACACTAAAAACATAACTTATATTTGATTTTTTGACATATAGTAAGAGATTAATATTTTTTAATGAGAAAAACAAAGTTTATGCGTGAGCCAAAAAAATTGCACAGACTTTATATTGTTTACTCTGTTTAGTAATTAAAAAAAACCACTTGCCGCCCAGATGGTGTAGTGGCTAGGGGAGGCGAGTGCGATACTGAAGTGCCCGGGTTCGAATATCGGAGAAGTCATGGTTGTAACTGTCCGTCCCTTCACAGGAGGTAACGGTGGCCGCCTATTATGTGCTTCCACAATAAAAGGGCCGCTACTTCCGGCCTTAAGAGTGGCCAATATCGAAAAAAGACGAGAGCCCGCCGTTCTGGGAAAAAATAAATTCGAAAAACCTTACTGCTATACTCACCCAATGAAATTTGTCGATTTAAGCTTGTCATTTGATTAAACACTTCTTATTTAAAAATTAATTTCAGCTTCCATTAAGTAAATTAACTGTTTTATTATTTCTTGAATAAGCAACTCTTTTAACGTGTTTGCATAATGTTTGCAAAGTTTCATCTAAAACTCCTACTACGGGATTTCTTCAACTTTCTTCTCTTTTCTTTTCTTCTTTTCCTTTCTTTCTTTTCTTTTCGCTTACTGATTTTGCTCTGCTCATTTGGAAATAGAGACATGTTATGCATTTCAGAAATGCTTTTGTCTATGTAAACTTTTAACTTGATTTTTACATGTTATACATTTCAGAAATACCTTTATCTATGTAATTTTTTAACTTGATTTTAAATAAACTTTACTTAACCACTTATTTTAAAGCACTTCTTTTTCGCATTACCATCCGCACTTATCCTTGTTTCCTTCATGCATGCATTACATCCCTCAAATAAATTTTCGCAGTTCATTTATGCATTCTATTCAGTCGAAACGTGTTGTTTACAGTACTCATTTTGCTAGCTTGATATTATAGTTTAAACCATTTGATAATTCTTCGTTCCAAAGATAATTATTTATTTATTGCATTAGGAAGGAGAAAAAACAAATGAATATCTCTCTGTGCTGTAAGGGCGCCGGTTGATTTGTGTGTTATACGTAGGTTATCAGTTACGAGGAAAGGAATTGAAAAATGTGAACCATGCTAACGTAAATTCAAGAATCAAGTATGCATTACAAATTATACTACGCTGAAAAAGGATAAAATTAATCGTTCAGGAATGGTCCAAAGACAGCTTTTAATAAAAACGTTATGTGTATAAATACTGATATTTACTTATATTCTCAGAAATGCTATTCACTTTTAGATTTGGCCGTATAGGGATCAATGCCATTAAAGGGTTTATTGTATTTATATAATTTTAAAAAGAATATAAAAAATAAGTTTCCCATAATGCAACTGATCAACATTTCATACCGTGCAATTAAAGTTGTTTTTATTAAATACTGTGTAAGCGATCAAATTTACGGAATGTGGTCAGAGCTAACATTAAAACCTTCGTATTAAGATTCTTAAGTGAAATACTGAAACATAACAAATAAGAATATCTTGATGTTTTTCTGAACTCCTTGTATTATTAGAGTCAAGACAAGCCTTTCTTAGTAATTCACAAACTAATTGATAATGAAGCATGATGTAGCCTTAATAACAAAGCAGTCCTACTTTAAACTTTTACATTCCGTGTGAGTGAACTCCGAAATTTTGTATTTAAACATTCAAAAGTATTGGCTTGATATTTTTACTTCTATTTATTCATAGATATCTAAGTTATTCTTACGCTTTGCTTTTTAAGGTTTCTTTGAAAGAGTTTGTCATTTTTTTACGTGTGTAACCTAATGCATGTTTTATTTTGTTGCATTACCCCTTTATATTATATGTGAGTACTTAACCATTCTATTTATGAACTGATTTTCGAGACATCTACATTTTTGTTCATGAGCTGAAGGATTCGAACTAAACAAGGAAAGCGCGCAAACGGAAGAAACAATAAACAATTAACACTTAAAACTGTGAAAAGGAAAATAACCATTAAAAATTATCACTTAACGCAACTTTCAAATGTTGATTACTTTTCTTTTCCTGTGCTTGCAAAAGGAAAGTTTCAAAACTGTCTTTATTCTTAAAAAATATGCCAATAGTGTAAGTAAGATAAGAGAGATCAGCGCAAAAACGTAATATGAATGAATTACGTAAATTCAAGAAGCAAAACACGAGATCACGGTGAAGATCAAGAGGATTTGTAAACTATTTTAGAGAAATTCGAAAATAGGCGTTAGAATTTTGCAGGAACATTGTGAGAAATTTAATAAAAATTGTATTTGTGACCGATATAGAATAATAAACTCATTTACACTTTTTTAATTTAAGAAAGGTCTAACAATTATAAAAGTCCTGTCATTATTCCTTAATTTCCATAATAAATAAAAAAATTGCACGTCTGAGTTTCTGAGTTCTAGGCTTTAATTTTGTTTACTAAACCCTACTACTGAACTCACGAAAGTTATCACTTTTGGGGAATTTATTTCAAATTTGCTAAATAAAACCACATCAAAATATTACAATAACTAAACATTTTTTAATCAGAATCCAATCTGTTATTAAAACTGAAAAAACGGAAGATAACGATAAAATAAACTTCTGATATTTGCGAGTAAATAAATATCTATTTACAAATTTTAATGAAATCTTAATTAAAATCTTTCTAATGGAAAATTCGGTAATTCTCCAATTAGATTCATTTATAACTTATCTCTATGTATTAAAGAAATAATATAGCGAATATAAAAAAATACGGCAACCCAAATAAAAAGATGCTGCCTATCAGATATTATCTTTACGGATTATTTTTAAAGAAATAATAAAACGAATATTAAAAAATGCATGGTCAACACAAATGAAATGATGCTACCATCAAATGTTATTGCCATGTATTATTTTTAAGGAAATAATGTTGGGAATGTAAAAGAATGTACGGCAACATTTAACACTTTATCGAAAATTCTAAAGATATTTGATATATATTTAATTTCCACGCGCTAGTTTGTTGCCATTTAGCAATGTGTAATTTATTTAAATTTGCTTTTAAATTTAATCTGCGTGTTATTGAATAGCAAACTAAGCGATTTAAAATCAATGAAAGCAGTTTTTTTATCTTTTTTATTAATCACTAGTTGGACCCATGAAGTAATAATAGTTCGATTTTTTAAAAACATATGTACTTTTTATGTTTTTACAGCAACCATCTTAAGTGGCTGATCTCATCAGCTGCTAGTTATCTGAAAAGTGAAACGCACAACAAAAAATAAGGTTGAAAACATTTAAAGTGGCAGCAGGTTTGAGTCCAAAAGCAGATAGGTCAACGAGAGAGCATAAAAAAACCTCTCAGGTTTAAACATCGTACCAGGAGACGTTTCCTGGTACGATGTTTAAACCTGAATACTTTCAATATATTTTAGAGCTATGTTGAAGAAGTAAAATTAATGAAGCCTAGTGTTGTCTTTTCTTCACTGAATGAACCTACATACTACGCTATCATGGATCATTTTATTCCTGCTATAAATCAGTGTTAAGCTTGTAACTTAATTCCAAGCCTTAGTAATAAGATTCAGTGTTCCAAGTCTTAGTAATAAGATTCAGTGTTTCAAATAATGTTAATCTTTTACAAATTGTCAAAAGTTTCTGATTTCCTTAAGAGTTCGTCTGGGAACTCTCCGAAATATCCGCCCTCGGATTTCTGCGTAATTTAAAAAGAAGTAGCCTGAAGTTTCGATCAGCAGAAATAACCAAATCTGGGTTAATTCACCTGAACAAGAGATAGAAAATAAATGATATCATTGCCTCAAATCAATTAAATTGTCAAAGAAATGCCATTATTCACATATGTGAGGTAAATTTCTAAATGGAGCCTCAGTTTAATGTTGCTAGAACTTCGCTTTGAAGTTCTTGATTTATTGAAAAATCTTACTGAAATTACACCAGTCAAGATTCCAATGTTTCCTTCTTTGAATTGGATAAAAGTAGAATATTAAATTTTGCATAAGAGTTCCATAAACGAAATGTCCTAAGCGGGTGATTCGTTAAGATAAATTACCTAATTCCAATCCCATCTTTTTCTTACTTTATTTTAAATTCTCAACCAGAAAGCTCATTCGCAATTTTCCTAAATAAAATCAATTAAAGTATTTCAAAATTTTGTAATCTAGAATGGCAAACAGACAGTCTTTATGAAAAGCTATTTTTAGCTAATCGACTAAAGTGGCAATCAGGAATCCTTTTTGTTTTTCTTAGTGGTACTCTAATAAGGAGCAGCAGGGGAAAACAGTATGATATACTTCTCAGGAAAATTCATTGGCAAGAACAACAAGAATATGCTATCTGACAGTTTTTAATTAGTTGAAATCGATGAGCACTCTTGCGCAACTTTCAATTCATACATGCAGACAACAATTTTGTCATAAACACCAAAGTGAAGAATTTCTTTCAAAGTCTTCTTTGCTCTTTATTTATTCAAAAGTTAAATCATTTTTCCTTGTGAGATAATAGTGAACTTGAAAGAATTTGCATATTATACACCGTCTTCTGAGCTGAATATAAAATGTTATTTACCATTTATAAAATGTTATTTAATAATGAGTGTTGAAAGGACGTTCGACGTTACGAGTCAATGCAAAGAAATTTATTCGTTTAGTGCTTAAAACAAGGAGTTTGCAGGCCTTTTTAAATATTACTATGTTTGTCTTGGTTTATTTATCTGTGTAGAAAATTTTAAATTGCAGCTCTTCGTTGGTCTTCTGTCTTCGTTAGAAATTTTTAAATGTTTTGAAGTTTGTATTGTTTTTATTATCTGCATCAAACCCCACGAATGGTTCACCGTTTCACATTAAAACAAAGTTTCGTACATTTTTTGAATATTTACTAATTCGTTTACTTATTTATTTGTCTCATTTTCATTATGGAAACAGTACTGAGTAAGCTATCGTTCATTTACTTATAGCTGTCCTCCCAAACGACAGTAATACTAATAACATATATCTTGGTTTATAGAAATTAATTCGACACGTTTTAGCTTGTTCAATTTTTAGAATTATATCGCAATTTTTCTATAGGGTATTCGCTGAATACTTTATTGAACAAAAATTAGAAACTGAAGAATATCAAATCTTTAGTACAAATTGAATAATAACAAACGTACTAACATGCTCACCGTTCTTCGAGCGGTAAGTTCGCTGAACACTGGTAGTTCAACCTGAATGCAGATCTCAGGAAACAGGGTGATTACGTAGAATTATGTGATTTTTCCCTTGCGTAAATTTAATACTAACCAGTTTCTCTTGAAAAGTAATCTCCGAAGGCATCTCTGCCCTTGGGCAGATATTATTGGTGGGCTTTGCTATAACTCAAATAACCTGAATCTAACCGAGCATAATAACTGTTTAAATGAATTAACTGCTTTAAAGCTTCTAACAGAGTAATTATAATTGTAATAGCATGATTTAGCAGTCAGAAGTAAATGGGATTTGGATTTTATATGGATGTATTGAATTATATCAACGAACGGTACGACTATCTGCTAGACAGGTGGGATGCTTTCGTAGAAGACTTCTGAATGCTACTGGTTCGCGTTCACAGTGTATATGAGAGAAAACAGCGAAAATTCCCATGCAGCAGTCTCTTCACTGGGATATGAACTCAGGTAGAATTAAATGATTTCGTCGATCGAGGGCCAGCAGTTAGTGGGAAAGAAAATGATCTTCCTTCATTGCTGAATGTCGATGTTAAGGCTATCTGTCATATTCACCTATAAAACTTAGTCTTGAACTGTACATATTTTACTCAAATATTTGCTCAGTCAGCGTCAGTAAATTAATTTTTGAAAAGACCTTATAATATCAAAAAACTACAGATATTTAAGATAATATTAGTTCTATAGTTTTCCGTTAACGAACTTTTTATAAAGTTTAAATGGTATCTAAATTTATAACAGAACGTTCTTCCTAATATTATTTTATACGTAACTTAAGTTATAAGAATGACTGGTCTTTCTATATGCATCACTTTCTATTAGATACGTAGGGAAATTTTCTTTTAAATCGCATTTGAAACAGATTGAATAGTAGAAAGCAAGTCCAAAATCTTAATCTGACTCAGATCTTTCACATTCAGAATTACAGTGGTATTTTATTTTTCCACGTTGTTTTAAATGTCAAACTTAATAAGCACAGTTATCTAAAATTTAGTGTATAAGATTAAACTCAGTTTAGCTTTACTCTAAATACTCATCTAACCTTCTAGACTGCCGAACGAATTTCCTCTCGTCGTTATCTTTCAATATTAAATAAGTACAACAACGTAAATAAATATAAAGAAGTTATTTGAAATTGAACTCGAAATTGCGAAACTAAAACAATCAGCAAACATATCCTGTGTAGCAGTGGTTCGAAATATTTACAAATAAAAGTTTAAAATTCAAAGCTTAGAGACCTAGCTTCACTATTTCAGGACTACTAACTTAATTTTCAATCAGAGACAACTCACCAGCCGGTAGGAGCAACACTAAGTCAGACATTAACAGTGGAGTTTTACCACGGGGGCCCTGCTGTTGCCAAACCTCCTTCTTAAATTTAGATTTTCTTTCCTATTTAAAAGTCATTTCATTTCCTATTTAAAAGTCATTTCATTTCCTATTTAAAAGTCATTTCATTCTTTTCATTTACATTATTTAGTCACTTTATTTTCATTTCAATTTTCTTCCTAAACTTAGATTTTCCTTCCTATTCATAAGTCATTTCATTTTTCATTCAAAGTCCATTATTACTTCATTTCATAGTCATTTCATTTGATGGAGTAAGCAAAACAGTAGAAAGGCAGGAAAGAGTTTTACAATAGAAGTAATGTGTTAATTAAAATAAACCTTACAAGTCGTTTTACCGATTAAAGAGTTACTTGTTTTCTCTTGCGTCGTAAACATTGTGCTTCTGTTCCTTAAATCTCAACAAGGTCTTAGTAACAGAAATTTTGTTATAATGAAATATAAAATAAAAGTATGTAAGTTCGCTTTATTTATTGGTTATTACTTCCTTAAATACACATCTAATAAGATTGACTATTTGAAAACCTCGACAAATATAGTTCATTAATAACTTCGAGAATACCACGACTTTGGTAGTTTCAGACCGAACAAACATGACTTCATGACAGCGGATAAGTTTAATTACGAGAAGGATTTTAGAATATTCTTTTTATGTATCGTATAAATATGGTTGTAGAGGCATTAGGATATTTTTGAAGACGCGAAAAATGTGCAATGCCTTCTACTGGACTCGAACCTGGACCTCTCGAATACGCGCCGAGTGTGCTACGAAGGCATGCAGAAAGGAGGGGAAAATGTCTTATATACTTCCCCTTTTAAAAGGCGACTGGAGATTAGGCGACCCAATCGTCAAATCCTGGTGGTGAAGAATCATTATCCACCACCTTTTAGTTCGGGTGCCACTGTAGAGACATTAGGGTTTTTTTATGCGGATACATGAAAAATGTGCATTGCCCTGGCCGGGACTCGAGCCTGGAGCTCTCGAATGCGCACCGAGTGTGCTACCGTTACACCACGAAGGCATATAGAAAGAAGGAAGAAAATACCTTATATGGTCATGGTATGGCATTTTTCGCGTTGAAGCAAACTTTGACTTTTTCTTACTTACGTAAACAGCTTTAACACTACTGATAGAAAGGTTCTGTAAATGCAAAATTTACTTTTTTGTATGTTTTCCGAAGTGTTAACATCAGCTTAGTAAAATGTTCAGTATGCGTTCATAAGCTAAATGCAAAAATTCTTTATTCTTTCTGAAATTAGAGGCTCAGCTTTATTATTGTGTGCAAAAGTCGAAGAGTTATTTTTTTATTGATATTGTTATAAGTCAGCTACAAAATTCACCAAAATTTCGGTTCTACCTAATACAAAACGACTAATATCCACACTTTTGTTTTGTAGTTTTTCTTTAACATAAACAAAAGTTTTTATTCTAGGCATTGAAAAGCGGTTTAGATGAGTGAATTAGCTCTGCATTATTTAGTTCTACATTATTTTCTGAATTACATTATTCTCTACATTATTTTGGTGAATTTCGGTTTTCAAATGGAATACCTTCTTCTGTTTAACTTCTGAAAGCTTAACGAAAATTTTCTAACTGTACATTTTACTCTGGATGGACTATATAAAATGTTAAATTTTATACTTAAAAACCTTTCTAATTTTAATGTTGAAATTAATTTCATAAATTTTCTATCTTATTTTAAGAATCTTTATAATTGGCGATTTATAATTGGATGCATTTTAAGAAGCAAAGAAATTGGAAAAACATCTTTATGCTCTATATTTAAGTAGCTAAAATTTGAAGCCACGTATTTCTAACATCTTTTATATAATGTTTTATTATTAAATTTATTCTATTTTCCTTGAAAAAAGCATATTTGAGCTGCTTAGTATATTTAAGGAAGCATGAAAGGCATTTATCCTTACATCAAATTTAATTTCTTAATTACTAGTTTTTTTTTTCAAGGACATACTTAAAACGCGAAAAGTAAATATTATTTCTTAAACTTTTCAAAGTGTTTTATTTGAATTTATGAAAGTAAAAATGTTTTTAAAAAATGAAAGTATTGCAGCAATTGCAATTGTTTACTTTCGAAAAGTACGAAATTAATAATAGTTGAATAATCAGTTAGCACTAACAGATCCAAATGATTTTGCGAAATGAAACTTTCACTCCTGATTTGAGGAATAATTTAGATTATCGTTCCAAATTCTTTATCCTAGGCAACAAATTTTACCTCATGATTGATTGCTTGCGGAGGAATTCAAATAATGGAGAAGATTTCTGTTTCAAACTTGATTCTAACCCTACAGTTGATAAATGACAGCTTAGAATGCTATCTGTATTGCTACTGAGTGACTAGTGTGCCCCCGAATTCCTTATTCCTGAATAAAATTTAAGCAGCTGTAAAATAAAAAATTACTAAATTTTAGTTTAAATAATCATTTTTAACATAAACCATGGCAATGAAAACTTTATTAAAGTTTTGAAAAGGGCTTAATTCTTTCGAAATTTGCTTTCTAATCACGCTAAGGGAATGTAAGGTGCATTCTGAAATTTTAATAAATACCATAGAATCATATAGCTTCATATTTATTTATGAATTAACCAGAGCTGACCTGAAATAATAGTAATTTTTGTTGATATAATGCATTTAAGGGGAAATAGTTTTCTTTTAAGAATGGTACCAGAAAATAGATCTTCCTGATATATCTGATGCTATTGTCGAAACCACGCAATACAAACATCAGATTACTAGTATTTATTAATGGTAAAGTAGCAAGGTATTACTAGTGATATCAGTTATTTTCTCTGTCAAAGCCGTAAATACTTCTCTTTCTCTTAGGCGTTTATAAACATGAAAAGCTCTTTTTAATCCTTATTCTATTGCATTAAATTTTTATATGAATTTTCTGTTTTAGGACTATATAAATTTATATAAATATGTAGTTTGTAATTTGTAGCTAATATGATTAAAAGGTACAGCAAAAGCTAACATCGAAAGCGTATATAATTTAAAGTATTAGACTTGATTTCCTTTTCAAATAAGCACATGCGCAACAATGAGACAGTCGCATTGTGATAAATCTGCTAATTTGTTGCAAAAAATGTCAAGTGAATTGAAAATAGTCGAATCATTATATTTCCAAAGACGTTTACAAATCGTTGAAACTCCACTAACTATTATAATGTTTCCAATTAATGCTTCAAACGAAATTAAATTACTTTTATTTTAACGAGCCTAAAAGGCTTTCAAATTAAATAAATTTCTAACTGTACACTTAACAACTATATGGAGAATTATACAAAATAAATAGTTACTTTAACAGCTGATATGCTCTTCCTGTAAAAGTCATAAAATAGAAAAGAGATAAGATAAAGATTATCCTGTGAGAAATAGAAAAGCCATAAGCCAAAGATTATCCTATCAGTGAGCCTTATGCTTTGAAACACTTGCCTTGTCAAATCGTGTTTCTAAAGATACTTACAAATCTATCAATGAAACTCCGTTAATTATACTACAGATCTAACTTCCAAATAATACTTTAAACAACTTAAAATACTTTTTATTTCTACTAGCATAAGAAAGCTTTAAAACGACATTCATGTCTAACTATATATAAAATGACCTTAGATGAAGGAACTTACACAGTATATGTCACTTCAACAGTGATAACGACAGCTGTACGAGCTGTTTCTAAAAGTATTGTACCTTTGCCGTGAAAGTTCTATAGTGGGTGCGAAATAAAAAATTACATTTTATTCTACTTTCTGAGCTTTGTTTTTTGGAAACTGTTTAATGTGAAGCAACTTTCTTTTGAAGCGACAAATGGCTTTCATACGCCACATGGTCTTCAAATGATAGACCTAATACAAGTAAATTTCTTCAAAAGCATGCAAAGCTAGGCTTGACGTATACTGGACACGTTGTGATCAAATTAGTGGCATGAAATTGTCAGAGAACGCATCGAGGAAAAGTCCTCCCTGCGGCATCCCTTTGTGCGCGCCTAAGCGATCAATGGAATCAATGGAATGCTCTTTCAGAGGACCGTCTTCGTCTGGTTGGGATGGGAAAGAAACTTCTACGCTCTTCTTTTCAACCTTGCTACTTCATAACAGTTACAGTTAAGTACTTCATTTGATTCTTAACTCTTTAACTTCTGGAAAACTTTGTGAAAGATGATTTATAAATACTTGATTCGTTTAAAACATTGTTTATCAGAATATTTGACTTTGTTAGGAAGTTTAAATTAGGAAAACAATTTTAGGAATAACGTATTTTGTAGCTTGTCAGTTTCTTGTGTTGTTCATAAATACATAATCATATTTCTTGAAATCTTTAGCATTTAATTCTTGTTATACATTTTTTAGCATTGTTGTTAGCATTTAATTACTTCGTCACTTTTTGTGAAGTAAAGCATGATATAGTCATATATAAATATTAAATGATAAATAAGTTCTTTTTACTTTTATTCAAAATATGATGCGAATTACATTTCTTTCTGCCAGCTAAATTATCTTCGATGCGTAAATTTACGATTGTTATGATATTCAGAATTTTACATGCAGTTATATTCTTACTTTGAATGTTTCTAAATTAATTTCACTTCATAACTGCATTAAATGGGTTGCTTTCTTTGCATAATGTCCGGCGACCTCCTAATAATTTACTTAAATTCCAAATCCCATCCTTATTTAACAGAATTTTTTATTATTTAATGCACGTGAAATTTATCTGCATTATTAGTTTAGCTTACTTTGCAAACTTCGTGCCATCATCAGAATAGGGATGTTTGATGTACTAACCTTTCTTTAGTAAATTTCATGAATTTCATTATTTATTAAATATTCCGTTCCTGCAAAGCTATAACGCAGTTTATAAGCATTAATGATAACCATGATGGGTATTCTACTGTTCTATATCTTACAAATTTCTTATGATCTTTGTACACATTTTTATCTGTTAGATGTGACAATGTAAGGTATTTTCTCTCTACGTTTTGCGTGATTGAGTGGTGTAATGAGAAAACCCGTCCGACAAGTAATCGAAAGGTCCATAGTTATACTGAGTTCGGCAATGCACCTTTTTCATGCTTTGTGCTCCGAAATGAAATGTCTAATGACCCTACAGTGACGTCTAGACTAAAAAAAAAGAGGGCAAATGGTATTTCGCCTCCTTCCCCAGGATTTGGTGCCTAGATCCTCTCCTCACCAGTAGCCCTTTAAGTAGAAGAATATGAAGTATTTTCTCCCTCCTTACCGCGTGTGTTCGTGGCGTATTTGGTTGGTACATTCGGTTAGTAATTGGAAGGTCCCGGAGAGGGCACTACACATTTTTTATGTGTTCCGCAATGGAATGAAATACTAATTACTCTACAACTGTTAATATATCCGAATTACAATATTTGCCCAAAACCAAAATTTTTATACTTCTGGACTTTAAGTGAGACACATTCTGTTTAATTATATTACAATCAGTAAGTTTATACTACGTTCAAGGAGTCATGTGCAGAATTTAAAACTAAAAATAATCGTTCGATAATGCTGTAGTTGCATACCTACGTTGAAAAGCCCTGTGATAGAAAAATATAAAATGTTATTGTAGGAACTGGATTATTATATGTTCTGGCATAAGGATTTATAAACAGTTCTGTCCATTTTAAAAAGGGGGACATCATTAAAAGCAGTGTTCCTTAAAAGGTGCCTATTCTATAAAATTATGTTTTATACTTTTCTTTTTATATTTTTATATTATCCTTTTCTGTTTTGATGTTCCAAAATTAGTTTAAAATAATACATTGAATATATTCTGGGGATGGCATCTTCTCTCTGATGTAAGTCTAGATGCAATTTTCTATGTCACATTGAAAAAAAAAGAGCGTTTTTTAATGGAAACCATAGAAGTCGCAACTGCGTTGTCTATGCACAAAACTTTTAAAATTTTACTATCGATTTTTAGAAATGTCTGTTAGCTTTGTTATTCATTAATCCTCAATAGTTAACGACCCAACAATTTTTTATGACGGGGGTTACACGTGGTTAGAATGCTAGTATAAATAAGGTGTAAGAGTGCTTTTCACGATAAATTAAGTAAATTGGAAAAAACGACAGATCTTTTACCATTTACAAAAGGGCTTATTGTTGGAGCCCATTTAGCTGGGTCCTCGATGTGAAAGACAGCAAATTCCACTGGGTTCTCGAAAGCAGCCATATCAAAGGTTTTCAAAAGCTGGAATCAGCACCCACAGTCCTTTTCCAGAAGATGTAAATGCTCGAAAAGAAGTGAGAAGTGTTTCCAAGAGAGTGATCGGCGTCGTCTTCGACGAATTGTACGGATGAACAAGGACTCTACTGTGTTTCAACTGACACAGATCGTCAACCAAGGCTCTTCCCAACGGATTTCAGCTCGAATCACGCGCATAGAATTGCAGAGGATAGGAATGCATAGTCGGGTGCCTGTGAGAAAACCACTCATTTCTGCCCGGCAGGCAAGAATTCGTTTTCAGTGGTATCGGGAAAAAAGACACTGGACATCTGAGGCTTGGAAACGGGTAATGTGGTCGGATGAATTACGCTACACCTTATTTTGCATTGATAGAAGACGTTTGGCGAGAACCCCATGAAGCCATGAATCCATCTTGCCTTACTCACGCTGTGCAAGAGTCTGGTGGGAGTATAATAATATGAGGCATGTTCTGCTGGCATAGAAGTAGTGCCCTTGTATGCCTGGAGTGTAAACAAACAGCATGCGATACCTAGATATAATGGCAGATAAAGTACGCCCTACAATGCTGCATTTTTACCCTGATGGCGACAGATACTTCATATTCGATAATTCAACTATTCATCGTGCCAGAAATGCTCAAAATTGGTTCATTGAACATCAGTCTGACTTCCAACACCTCCCCTGTCCACGGCGTAGCCCGAATGCTAACCCCATAGAACATGTGTGGGATATGGTGGAAAGACGCATACGACACTCTCCTCTTCGAACAACAGATTTGTTGGAAGAGGAGAATCAGCTCTAATTTACAAGATCTAAAAAGCTGCATAGGCAATGCATGGTATTCTCTGGACATAAATGCACTCCAGAAGAATATAGACTCGATGCCAAACGAATCAGAGCAATTACCTATGCGAAAGGTGGTCCAATAAAATATTGATCTTGGTTTCTAATTCATTGGTCAGCGCATGTAGATGAAAACGTAGAATGTTTGTTTTAAGCCCACCTTACGCAATCCAGGTCCATGTGGTTATGGATCGTTGCAAATAACTTGCATGCAAGAGAATGTTCGAGTACAGTGCTTTCATTATATCTCAGGTACTCTAAGTTGTGAATAATGAAACGATGCTCAGTTTCCTGAAAGAACTGACAAAAAGAGTAGCTTTAATAAACAATTGTAGTTTTTATGCCGTCAGTAGTTTGGATAAGGCACTTTAATTTGAATTACCATGTTTTTTATATTTCATTAATTTGATGTATTTATGCACTTTGACCAAGAGTATCCGCATTTTCAATTAAATATTCCAACACTGTAACTTAAACTTTCATATCTTTTAATACTAAAATGTACTGATTAAAAATGAATCATAATTAAAAAGTTATAAGGATTCGCTCTGTATAACTCAATTATATGGCTTGAAATTATTAGATACAGAGATGACTTACTACAACTTACTATTCGCTTTTAATAAATAAGAGATTTCAAAACTTTTAATATATTATATTATTGACATAAAATGATTATTTAGTCTCAATTAAATGTAATTATACCCATGCATAAATAAATTTTAAATAGGAAAAATATTAACGCTGAAGAAGTTGGAATCATATATATATATATATTCAGAGAGGGAGGGAGAGAGAGATAGGTTGTGCGTATGTTTAAAAAATATTACAGATTAAATATTTCTTAAACGAGTAATCGTAGACTTTTGGTTCTAGTTTGATAAATGAAGCAAATAAGCTAAGATTTCAGGCTCTTATAGTTTTCGTAAGGAGAGACTTTTAAAACAAAAGTTCAGAGAACTTAAATTTTTACACAAGCTCTCTACGAAGTCGGCTCTAGTTACTTTGTTCCTAAAAATATTGTCAAAAGTTATGTAACTTAAGACCACTTTCACAAAAACAAAAAAATGCCGATGTTAGAAGATAAATTTTGTCTTCGAGACAGATAAATGTTTTATAAATCCTAATCTATTTCATAATGTAAGAATGTCATAATGTCTTTCAGAATTCATTTCATAATGTCTTTCAGAAATATGAATGCAGGCATTTAGTTTTAGTAACAGTCTTTAGCAATATGTGTGCACAATTCTTCAAACTTTGAATTAAGAATACATATCTCAAACAATTTTGATTATATTATAAGGTATATCTCCCACATTCTTAGCGTGCCTTCGTGGTGTAATGGTCAGCACACTGAGCCGGTATTTCAGAGGTCCGTGGTTCGATCCCCGGCGAGGGCAATGCATATTTTTCATCTCTCTTGTTCCAAAAAAATAACCTAACGTCTCTACAGTGGCGCCCGAACTAAAAGGGTTGTGGATGATGACTCTCCACACCCAGGATTTGGCGACTAGGTCCCCTAAAACCCTAGTCGCCCTTTAAAAAGGGGAGTATATAAGGTATATCTCCCGCTTTCGTAGTGTGCCTTCGTGGTGTAATGGTCAGCACACTGAGCCGGAATTTCAGAGGTCCGTGGTTCGATTCCCGGTGAAGGCCTTGCATATTTTTCATGTCTCCTGCTTCAAAAAAATACCTAATGTCTCTACAATATGAGAACGGAATTTATTTTTCTTGACTATGAAAAATATTTGCAATTGATTTCTTCTTTCCTTCGGTTCCATATAAAAATTTTAATTTCATATATTTTTACCGAGAGGAGTAATATTACAACAACTGCCGCAGTCTAAAATGTCGTCCTTATTTGATTTACTTCGTATCTAGAAGTGTGTGTGTCAACATTCAAGGTATTTTTGGATACGCAATCTCTTTTTAAATAGCTTTCTTGTATCATATAGGATTCATTACGTCGAAAGATCGTTCACTTGCTGATTATACTACGTCAGCATTTGATTTCAACTAATGACTTTTTGAAACTCAAGGGCTTCCTTTTTTTTCTTCAGTCTTTTATATTTTATTGGTTCTTTTAAGAATAAAGATATTAAAATTTATGAAATTTCACAAGGTCATAACTTTCTTTTCTGTGAGATAAAACTGATAAACAGAAAGCAAAATCTAAACAGAAAATAGTTACTGTCACCATTAAAAATGTAAGCCGGAGGAATGATACTGTGTAAACTGCAGAGTTGTTAACGATCTTAGAGCCTGTTGGTTAGATTTAACGAAACGTGAAAAGGAGAAAACTGACTCAGTTCTTCTTGGATGTCAGTTTATCGGACCATGAAATTACGACGCAGATAGTGATAATGCAATAATACAGAGCGGTTAAACAGTCAGAAACAGGAAGAATTCGTGATGTTGGGGATTTCATTTTGAAGAATGGAACACTATTAACGTTTTGCGAAGCACTACAAGTAAAACACATCCGCTCTGGAATAGCTTCGAAATATATTTTTTTACAATTTCAGAAAATGAAGTGCCATTAAAAGGAGCTGTTTTATAAGTGAAAAATAAATATTAATGAGCTTACTATTTCTATAATTTAAATTTTAATCTTAAAATAAATACACGTCATTGAGTTATCAATTTCGAAATTTAAATGTCTTATATTCCGTTTATTACGAAAAAATACAACCTTTTATTTTTAATGATATCGACTGCATTATTTTTAAATACATTTACATCAATATGACGTGTATTTGATGCCAAATTCCTAGCTTGCCCTGATGAATTAAGATCATTGCTTTTCTTAAATAAAGAATCAGATTTATCTCCAAGTATCATTCAATTTATCACATGTGTAAATCATTTAATTTATTAGCTGTTAAAGTATCATTTAATTATCTCAAAGTATCATTTAATTTATTATACATTTTCTCTCAGTGTACTTCTTAAATATTTGCTTAACGAGGCTCATTGAATCAAAACTTTAAACGCTATGTAAATTTCAATGTGAATTGCTTGCTAAATTTCTTTCTTTCCAAACACATCTAATACAAAATTATATTTAATTAAAAACTATCAGAAGTTAACTACAAATGTTATTAAATGAAATAAATGCTGGCTATTTTGTAACTTTTAATGCTTTCATATCTTACCATTGGTTGCAAATTTGAGATTCTATTAAAACTTAGGAAACTGACTTCTTAAGAAATTAAATTAATTACTTCTTAAGAAAAGAAATTTGAGCCAATACGGTCTTATAGTATATTGCGGTGAAACTAAATTTTAAGTAATAGACCATCCTACTTCCAGGTTCCAAAGCCTGACCAGAGGTTTAGAATTTAGAGAGATTTATGCTTGATAAAATAAAAAGAGAATGGAAAACTGTATGGATAAGACTATTTAAATTTCGCCTTTATTAATTATGAAATAGGACTTTAGCATCATAAAAAGGTGATAAAAACTCTTATTACCAACCATTTATTAACTGTGTCGCAATTTAAATGAAAAATGTTTATTGCAAATTGTCATAACAAAAACAGAATAATGTTTCAAGAATTTGGGCATTTTAATCTCATTCAAAATTTTATATTCGATTGATTAAATATTTATATTACATTTCTTTTGGAGAAATATCTATAAACAGTGAAGATATTTTATGTCAACATTTCGGTAGAAATAACACATTTTAATTATTTTCTAGTTCGGCTTGTATGTATTCTTAAAAAAATCGGATGGGAAAATTTAGCTTACTTGTATCGACACCTACATTCAAATTATCACATATAAAGCTTTCGTGCTTAATAATTTAAAATTTGAATTGTCGGGTACTAATTTACTGTGTACGTTATATGTGAGGTAATAGTTTGTTGACTTTACGTGTATCGATTTAAAGGAGTGAACCTAAAAGTCGCAATGTGCTTTGTATAACACTTCTAAACGCATTTAAAAGCACTCAATAATTTTTGCTTCAATCAGTTATTTTGATTTTCATTAAATAAAACTGCTGACTGACATCTTTCATTGGTTCTTATAATTGTATGAAAATAAATAGTAGATCCTTATGCATGAATTATATGCCTTATGTGCCTATAAATCATTAAAATAATATAATTTATCAAAATTTGGCTCTATGTATAAGAGAAAAGTTCTTCCAAATATATAATCGTAAGGTTCCTTAATGTCCTGAAGTCTGAACTAAAACTTTTCATTTCCCTCTCATAAATGAACATAACTTTATTAAAAATGTTAGTATATCTTTAATTAAACCTTTAGGCATATAATGTTGATTTCTAGGAAGAGATCTCAGCGACTTCAAAATATCCAAGCAACGACACGTTTTATTTACTCACTTGAAAATGTACGGTTTCATTACCTGTTATACGGCGAATTAATGTTCATTTTGAAGGGCTTCATGGGATGTGAGATGTTTGCATTAACCCGGTCCTTTGAATATTCAGGAAAATAATCTGTAAATAAGAGGTCTGTTGACTGAGAATGCTAGAGCTGTTTCCATGTCATGCCTTTCATTTAATGGGAAAATATCGCTCTTGAACTGTTAAGAATTCACAGCATTACGTGCATACGTGGAACTTAAAGTTCGGTTTTTTTTACAACTCAACTGGAATATTCTAGGCATAATAAAATTGTGCTCTGTGTATCGACAAATTTTTAAACGGTGTTAACGGACCAAATTAGTAATTCCTATTTTCTAGTGCAAGAGGTTATTTTTGTCTTAGTTCGAGAACTTCTTTATGCCCTTATATAAATTGAAAAAACATTATTGATGAACAGACGCAACTTTTGCATATATGATATTTATAGTTATATGTATAGTTTCAAATATTTATTTTTCTTTCCCTTTATTTGTAAATGTGTAAGCGTTTAGCAAGCTGGGAATACGGATTTATTATACTACGAAAGATTAATTAAAGTATAGTAAAACGTTTAGGTATAGGTGTAAGTATAGGAAAATGTTTCATCTAATCACGTTAATGTTTCTGTTTTTAATTACCCTTGCATGAATAAATGGTGTTAAGGCATTTGACTTGAAATCAGCTGGAAACAATTTTAATTATTTGACTTGAACTCTTTTAATTGTAGCTGACAGTTAATTTTTAATTACGTCTTTGATGTTCGGATGTTTTTACACCAAACCGGGAAAAATTAAAAAATAATAATAAAAACTTTAAAATGTACTTCCATGTTTCGTTTTGCTTAGAAAGGAACCTAAAATCTCACATCTGCCAGAAAATATACTCCTTCTACGGAAACCTATGAAGCTGGAAATTATGTATTTATTGAAAGCAGCCAGATCTTCTAGTAGTATAATTCTAAACCAGTATGAAAATTCACTTTTAACAGAAACGGAATATCTTGCAGATGATTTTCTGTTTTGAATTTGTAGGTTTTCAGAATGGCTGAGAAATTACTGCTATTCACAAAGAAAAGTCAACAATGCAGTATTTTATTGAATATTTATTTGTACTATTATCGTCTTTGTTTATGTTAATGAAACTGAATGCGCCGGAAAATAAAACATATTGTTACGTCGTACAGGCTCGTAATGTATTAAATACACACAGGTCCGATGATAGGTTAATAAAAATTTATTTTATCAAAATAAACACTTTAAAGTTTTGGAATTTTCCGCAGAAATAATTCCACAGTATCACGGAGTGCAATCAGTAGTTACGCATCAAACTATAGAAAGTTAAACACAACGCAATGCAAAGCGCATCTAAAGACAAATCTAACTCGGATATCTCAGTTCACTTGAAACTAACAACTCGCAACAACAATAACTAAGCAACTAAGAGCAGATGCTCTCTCTTCATCCTTAAATAGTTTTTAACCGGCCGGAGAGATATTTCTAGTAATTTCTGCTTCTCGAAATTACTAGAAAGCAATACGAGGGTAGAATTACGGTCACAGCTAACATAGTGGTCAATTACATTTATTCCATTTCAATACATATTACCGTGGCACAGGGACTGGATCAAAATATCGTTAAATGGTCGCCAAATTTGACAACAAAATAAGTCACTAAAACCGTTGACAGCTTAGCGATATCTCGCCAAATTACCGAGATACCCATTTACTGAATGTTAAATGCACTTGCCCCTGTATTCTTACTTTTCCAGCAGAGCTTCTCTTTAGATTTCTTTATGTTACAAAAGAAATACAACTATTTTACTTACAATTCTACTAAAATTACCTATCTAATTACAGAATTCGTAACAATATCAATTTCTTTCCTTAGAAAAGATTTTTAAGCGTCAAATAATAGGATTCTAGGGAAATGATAGTGAATTCAACATTTTTCAACGATCAAAGTTAATATAAACTTAAAAAATTTGTACTAGAACTTTAGAGATACTACGTATAATACTTGCTTATTCAACGCCCCAAACGCCCCAATGATGTTTGTTACTTAAATGATTCAATGCCCAATGATGTTTGATACTTGAATAAATTTTGCTTTACAAAGCAAAAGTTATAAAATCAGACGAGTATCTTACGTTAGCTTGGTCAAAAATATCTTGATATAGAGAAAGACACGAGGACATTTAAACCTATTTAATATAAAAAAAGGTCCGTTCATTACGCGAAACGCAGCTTCGGCGAGGCGCATTGAAGAAATGATTGAATCTCGTGTTTGAAGAACCTCTTGGTAACTTTTAAAATGGGTTCATCAGCTGGCAGAGTACCTGAATTCATTCACTCAAAGAAATTAAGAATTTGTAAGGCCAGAACCAAAAATAAAAGTATTTCAGATGTTAGCTTAACTTTCACACGATAAGGAAATTTGTTTAATATGAAAGAATCTATGAAATAGTTGGGACTTTTAAGATGGAAGTAAACCTCTTTCAGGCTCTTAAAAGATTTGAAATCTTCTTCTCCTCCTCCCGCCCCACCTTCATTCAACTCAATCAATAGTTCAATTTCTTTCTTTGGAGACGGAAAATTTGTCTTTCTCCTTTTTCTTACTTTCTTATGAAAGTGAAAGCTCGTTTATTTCTAGTGACGTCGAGAGCAGCTGCATTAACAAGCCGTGAAACTGTATAGTTTCCAAATCTTTTTGCAATTAATTCTGCTTTTTGCAATTAATGAATTTAGGCCGATAGACAATCCCTTGTAAATCTAAACTGAAGTTAAAACGTAAAAAACGCTAAAATATGCCCAAATCCTTAGCTTAATGTAATCTTTTGGAATGTAAAATCTTTTGCTTTATATACGAAGTTGAGATGGAACGTAATAACTCAGCGGCATTATATGAGTAAACCATAAAATATTCAGTGCTACGAAATGGAGGTAAATCTTTCGAATCATAACAGAATTACG
>KK117706.1:503903-532117 GCA_000611955.2 Stegodyphus mimosarum
AAACATGAGCTATTTTTATTTATTCCTTGCGCATTCAATTGAAAGCTGATAAAACAGAAACCAGAAAAAAAAATTATGATGAAGGGAAACCTTGAAATCATTATTTTCTTTCCCTTTGTTTTCACTATTCTGTTTTGTTTTTGTTTGTAATTTAATTATAAAGCACATTTCTACAACTTCCTGTAAATTTTATTTGCACAGTCACATCTCTATTTAAAAAAAAATCTGCCTGGTAGTTTTTGGATTCAACTCGTGGAAACGGTAAAACTCCAGTATTTATGTTACTCATGTATAATATATATATATATATAGAAGAAAGATAAGAATAAAGATAAGGGAAAAGAAAAGATAAGAATTGAGACCTACGGTATTATGTAGATTATTATTTATTTTTATCTGTTAAAATGTTTTCGCTTTTGTCTCAATTATTGTCGTTTGACGAAACGCGTAATGGAGTTTACCTATGTACGAGCTGTGTACTTTTCCCTTGACTAGTCCACAAAAAGCTCGACGTAGGCTAAATTGACATTTACTGCCCTTTTTTGTATTTTTTCTGGTGTTTTAATTTTAATTTTGATTGTGCTTTAAATTTTTTTTTTACGTGTTACAAAATTTTTAAATGTTGATTTTCTTGAATACCAACATTTAGTTTTTAGTTTTTTTTGCGTTATTCTTTTGAGTAATTAATTTTGTTCAAGTTTTTTTAAACCTTAGAACGTAGGTATCAAATTTACTTTTAGGCCATTGCCTTTAGAATTTTAATCTTTTTGCTAGGAATTGAATATCTAATTTACTTTTAAGCAATTGCTTTTAGAATTTTACTCTCTTTACTTGGCTATATATATATATATTAAAGGAGATGAGGTAGTTAAGATGGCTCGTTTATGGGAAATTACTAGTGAAGGTCCTAATCAATTAGAATCTCTAAAAACGGTCGCGCCCTAAGGTAGTACAAGATGCTCATATGTTTGTTCTCATAGTCCTTGCAAAAAATTTCTTCTTTCTTTTTTATATATATAATAAGCTTAAAGCATCTAAAGTTAATATTAAATTGGAATTAAAGCAAGGCCATTCCTCAACAATACTTATAAATGCAACCGTATATAAGAGGTTTAACCCAATTTCTAAACAAATCAAAATTAAAATAAGAATTCATAGTATAATAAACTCGAAAAATAAAAATGAGAAAGGGAAAATATACAAAATTGTAAAAATATAAATATTAATCTCCTTTTACTGAAACTCAAATTCAGAAATCATCAGGGGGAAATGAATTAAACCTTAACAAGTGCATACAGATATATATATAAATAAGAGTTTAGGAGCTTCAACATTAAGGTTATAAAAAAGGGTATTATAAAAATTATACAAATTCATACATATTTACTATATTATATATACTTTTTTTATTTTCTTCTTCTGTACGGTACAAAAGCAGTTGTTTATTTTGCTTTGAACCGTCTTATTGTCTCTTTCTTATGCTATTTTTCTTCGGAGAAGATTCATAGCCCCCAAAACACTGTCATTTGCATCTCTGGCTTCGAAAAACGTTTGAAGTTTTTCTGCGCACTCAAAAGGCGTTGAGTATATTGTGGGTAGTTCAGCTTGAAAATCTTCTCATTCGTCGCCATCAACGTCACTTTCATTATTTTTTTATCTGCTTTAGTTTAAATTTCAGCTACAGTATCCTGGAGGGTAGGTATCATTGGCGTCAACAGATACATAATTTTCAAATTCTTCTCTACTTATTTCCAAATTTTCCAAGTCGTCTACTTCTTCTTCTTCTTCCTCGGTGATTGCCCCTCTTGAGAAATCCCCAATCCAGCCTTACAAAAGCAGCTAGCAATGCATGTTGATGTAATACTCATGCATAGTTCATTAAACGTATCGCTTCGAGTACGTTTATATTAGCATTTGTAGTTGTGCTTTTTTTTTCTTCTATTGAGAAACATCAAAATTAAGTGCTTATGAAATCTCTATTTAAAACTCCTGATGATCCTTTGGTCCATACGGTGGATAACACTTGTAGAATTCGATGCTGAAAATTCAATCCTGATTTTTTCCGCAATGGCAAGCCCTCAGCCTATTTCGGCTTGGGACTACTAAGATCAGAAGTGGTGGTCCCTTTATTATGGAGGCACTTAGTAGGCCCACTCCCTTTTCTTCCTATAAAAAGACGAACAGTTACAACCATACTTTCTCCGGTATTCAAAACCGGGCTCTTTGTTACTGCAGTCGGCTCCCCTAATCACTATACCGTCTCGGCAGCTCCTGATGTTCGTAAATCCAGTGATTTGGGGATGCGCTTTACAATTATCAGTTAAAAGAAGAATTTAAAATTTTACGCTTTTCTTTTCTCAGTTGCCTCTCCCGTTTTGAAATGAATTCCGTGAAAATGTCCGAAGTCATCCACACTTTCTTGCTGTGGTCATAATTAAAGGAAGACTTTACTTAAACCAGGGTTTTAAGACTTCCCAATAAGCAGCAGTTTCTTCTTGTCAGTTCCAGACATATTAGAACATACTAGAACTGTCAATCGATTTTTGGAGAGACGTCTCCGACTCAGTTTTCAATCTTGAAATCTGCGTCACATAGTAGAAAATGCCCGTTTCATAGGCATAATATATATCTTTTGTGTATCCTTCTCTTATGACTCGTCACTTTTCACAAATCCATGTCGCGATATCCACCATATTTGCAGACTTTGCTTCACCACAAACTTTTGCAAAGGTTATCCTATTTGTATTCTTTAATCGATCAAGCCATCCATTCGAACATACAAATGAAAAACAGCCAAATTTTTCAGCAAATGTTTTTTGCTTGAACTTTTACTAGTGGAACACTTACAGAAAAACTTGTATTAGGTTGCACCTTCACCGGCTTTAAAAGAGCTGCGTCTAAATCTTCTTTGACACCTTTCTTCAAACGTATACAGTCATTCTAATTTTGATCGAATGCAGCCTTTAATTTTTCCTCGTTCTTTAACAGCACTGAAAGAGCAGAAGATAAACCATACTTTAATGCAGATTTCAGAATGTTTTACTCCATCCTCTAACTCCCAGAAAATCCTTACTTTTTCGACAACTGATTAAATTTTACGTTTCAACATTACAAAATAAAATTTGACGAGAGTAATGTATGAATGCAGAACAAAGAATGACCTCCACGCAAATCTCATACTCTGCCACTCCTACTCAGAGTAAGCTTCCGTCCAATCAACAACCTCTGTCATCTTCCCAAGGTTGTCCTGGGATGTCCTCGCACATACACTCCACAAGATGAAAAAAGGGTTTTATCACGTGTTCGCAAGATTTATGACTCATCACTAATTGTCGGTTGACTTCGGAACGGGAAACGAATTTTTCCAAGAAAGGATTAAATGAGCAGCAGAAGTGGAAGTCAATAGAAATTTTACGAATCACAAAAATATTGCTCGCTATAATCGGGACTTGCTCGTTAAAAGCGAGTCATGCTTCCGTAGACTTAATATTATATCAATCAAGTAAATTTTCTTGTTACATCCAGGTTCTCATTAAACTAGGGAGAGACTGCAAGAGAATTGTACTGTGTTATCTATGGACTTGCGGTTGACGAAGATTCACTTTCCATTCGCAGCTAGCTTATTTACAAAGGTTACCCGATCATTAAACTCAAACAGTTCACCAAAAAGACTTCTTTTGTCGTATTTAAGTGTGATGAAAAAAGCAGAAAAATCCATCGTGAAAAACTTCTACTCTCCCGCTTAATAAAAATCAAGAAATTCGATCCTAGAAAACCTCCAAAAATCTGCTACAGATTTCAGAGATATGAGCATGGACGGACAGGTTGTATCTTCTGCGCTGTTTATACTATTCTCAAAAATAATCTTTCCTACACCTGCAAGCTTCGAAGAGATGTCAAACCTACATGCATGAAATGCAAATCAGATCAGTTAGTTACCTCGACCAAATATGCATTTCATTCCCTTAACAAAAGCAAGAAATCCAAGACTTACTCCTAACCAACCACTGATGTAAATGTCTTCAATGCTCCTAAATCTACACTTAAAAAAAATCCAGACGACTCCCAGCCCAGCCAAGCGGCGGAAGATTCAGGCTCAAATTTTATTTTTCAACTATTTTAAGATTTCGAACGTTTAAAATACTTACCAAAATTTTATTAGACTTTTAAATTGTGCAAGGACGCTCCATTTTAAAATTACAGAACATAATTAATTTGATGAACCTTTTAGAAGAATAATTGTAATATTGTAATATTCAAATCCGATGGTAATGTTAGCATACAGGGATGACTGTGCACCCTTGAAAGCTCTTGAAGCTTTTAACAGATGGTGCCACATTCATAGCTCAAATGACATGAACTTTGCTAGTCTTCCCGGCTTTTCTGCAAAGTGATCAAATCTTCTTCGCTCAAGCCATCTTTTTCTGAACAAAAAGGCAAAATGTGCTTATTTTATTCTTCCCCACATTCATGTTCGATCGTTTCGAGTTTCACTTCATGGAAAATTTATCAAGAAAAAACATTGTAGGATTCCTTTAGGTTACAAGAAAGTATTACAGATGTAGCAGAAATCCTGTGTAAACATGCATCATAGCATCCCTTTCTCGTACCCTTGAGGTAGTAACCCTCTAATTGAGGATGGAAACAAGAATCACACCAAGAATAAATGTGCAAGAATAAATGTAATAAGAATAAATGTGCGCAATAATGATCACCCGGAAGGATCTGCTTTTTACAGATTCTTTAGAATGTCAGAGCTTTAGTGTCAAATTAAGATGTTTAACCGAGTTAAAAACTGATATATGACTAACACTCGAAAAAGTGGAAACATTCCTTGACATTAAGCAGTAACTTGATCGCCACGGACTAGTACTTAGTACTTCCATCAATAAAGATGTAATTATTCACGAAAATATCATTCCTAAATGAACAAAGTTCACAGCTCCAACAACGATGAATGGAAAACCGCTCCTTGTAGCAGGAAAAGAAGCAAGATATAAAAAGTAGTTTTACTTATCGAAACCCCATAAAACGCGCAGAAAAAATTCCGCCTCTCATAATTACCGATCCAAAAATTCGCTGGCATCAATTAAGAAAAGAAATTAAAGAAACGCTCGGCATCAAAAAACTAAATACAGTTTTTTAACTGTCATAGATATGAACACATTCAGCGCACCTGCCATAACAAATCTAGATGTGTTCGGTGCGCTACAGAACATAAATCATGCAAATGTCCAGTTAAGGATAAAAAGACAATTGTAGCAACCCGTAATTTTATGCAGTGCTTCGCATGCTGCAGCCAGTAAAATGCAACCACAAAGACTAGGCAATGATGATCATTTTCAGAAAAATAAAGTTCTAAATCATTCTGAATTTCAAAAAATCAAGGATCACGTGACAGCCACCGACCAATACGGAAATGTCTCAGACCATGTGACGTTCGACAACCAAGCCGGAAATTTCCCTGGCAAATAATATGCAGAGGCGACCGCTTGAAGCAAAAAATTAATATTTCTCTCAAGAAACCCATAAGTAATCCAAAAGAAATAAAACTCACACGTTAATAGGAATTCTAGATTTTAAAAATCTTGTTCACAACTTTTACGATATGATATCTGATTTCATGACAGCAAACTCAGAATTGGAAGAAAATGAATGTCGCCAATAAAACAATTACGTTTTCCGAGTCATGTTATAAGGTTTCTCCTTCAATCTCTTGACTTTCTATGTGAGCATACGCTGTGAAACCCTATGTGGAGGACAGTGAGCAAATCTAAGCTATGTCCTTTAGTGTTGAAGAACTACAAAGTCAGAAAGGAGGGTTTAAAGTGACCCTTTAATTCAATTAATTACAACTCTCCAACTTGAGAGTAAGCCACTACTTGGGCTGAACTAAAATAATATGAAATAACGTGTGTTAACAAATTCAAATACCTAACTTAATCTTAAGTAGGACGGTGAGGGAAGCTTAACTCTTAGTGAAATGCAATAATGCGAATTTCACTAGCAAACACTAGAAATTGCAAATGCCTATGAAGGCGAACTTTCAGTAGATGGATGAAATCTTTGCGCGCACAGCCTTACGGAGATAAATCCAAGGCTCTGTTTTTCTTCTCGTTAACTCCTGCCTTTTAAACTGCTAACAGATATATGCGATTTGCATAAATATCTCGCTCGCGCTAAATTCGGGCAGCAACTGAAACTTTGAGATATCGATAGGAAGTTCAAACTAAAAATAATTTGGTTAATTAAAATAATGAATGCTACAATGTGATCATGTCAAATAATAGTTTTAGAAATAACGACAGGAGCAGTCGGACAATATAAATAACAAAATTTTACAAATCACGTACTATGTTTTTCAGCACAGTGGAGGAATGGCTGTTGCTATCAAAAGACATAAAAAAAAATTCAGACCACCACTCTCTTCCACCACTGCAAAGCATCGAAGCTTGTGCATTCACCATTAATTGTGGTAATTCTGACTTTCTAAGCATCTTCGTTTATAAATCTCCAAATACCAGGATTGTCACCCAAGATCTCAAAGATATTAATTTAGGTTAAAACTAAACTCGTGGAGCAACAGCCCTAATGGGCCCCGGTCTGCAGTGCCCTTTTACTGCTTTCTTGACCTTTTGGGCTCCGGAGTGCATCAGCGTGATGGAAGGCTGAGTCAACCTGTAAGGTATTTCTCCCGCCTCCTTCGCACGCCTTCGTGGTATAGTGGTCTGCATGCTCGACGCGTAACCGAGAGGTCCGTGGTTCGATTCCCGGCGAAGGCGTTGCTTATTTTTCATGTCTCCTGCTTCGAAATAACCTAATGTCTCTACAAACCTTGCCCAGCCCGGGGATCGAAACCCGGACCTGTGGTGTGCTGCGCGACGCGCTAGCCACTTCGCCATCGAGCGGTCATTAATTTAGGCTACCCCCCCATTTATTGCTGGGGACTCAAACTATAAGCACCCGTAATGGCGTAATGGAACTCTCTCAATCAGAACCAAGACGGCAGTTCGGATTACTTATCTGTGAGATTCTCTCTCTACGGAGTACACCATTATACCCCGACGTTAAAGTGTTTCGTGAACTGCGATTTGTATAAGCAAAATCTATTCTGCTCCATTTCTGCTCATGCCAGTCTCCCTACTAAAACAGACATCAGCACAGGCCATCGCCCTGTTTAATAATAAAATCGAAAATACAATTAATTCTGCTAAATTCTCCGTCAATAAAGATAACATCAGCCTTCCTCATCATATTCACAATAAAAGTAAAGAAAAGCACAGCCTTCGAAAATTATATCAACGTACTCGAGATCCCAGAATAAAGCACATATTTAATCAATTGAATAGAGAAGTTAAACGCCTTTGCAAGATGCATAAGAACAATACCTGGAACTCTTCGTTGAAATCCTTTCACATAGCGACTATTCTGTATGGAAGTTTGCGAAATCGTTCAAGCATTATAATTTCATCATTCGACCAGTTCAATATCATAATAGCACCATCCGTGACCCAGATGCTTTCGCTGAAATCTTCGAAAATCAATTTATGGAAAATGACTTACCTAATCCAAACGACATTAAAGTAATTAATCATGTTAACAGCTTCATCAGCTTCAATTACCACACCCAAAATAGTCCCATCTCATCTAGAGAAGCTGAGAATAAAATTAAAAATCTCAACCCTAAAAAAAAAGCCTCTGGGTTTGACGACATCTCAAATAAATCTATCAAAGAAATGCCTGAAAATGAGTCGTATTAATATTTTCAATGCTTGCTTTAGACTTAATTTTTTTCCAAATTAATGGAAACATGCGATTATAATAGTCTTCGAAAAACCTAGCAATGGCAGAAAATTTGCAGCTAATTATAGTCCCATTAGTCTTCTTCCTGCTATTTCTAAACTTCTCGAATGAATATTAATTAAAAGAGAGCATCAACACATCTCTGAAAATAATACTTTATGTACTCATCAGTTTGGATTCAGGAAAGGATTCTCCACCTGTCATAAAATCACGCGCATTATAGAATACATTGGGGAAAGCTTTAATAAAAAAGAAACTGTTGCCGGCTTATTTTTAGACATAGAAAAGGCCTTTGGTAATGTATGGCATCATGGCATACTCATCAAATTAATGTCTTTCAATTTCCTCCCTGCTCTGATTATCCTTATTCACAGCTTGGTGAAAGAACTTTTCAGTTTAAAATTAAGGGAAGTTATTCTACGACCCTTGAAACTAAAAGTGTATCTGACAAGTATGAATAATTTTATCTCTGTTTTTAACTTATTTATCAACGATATGCCTACTAGAGAGAATACTCTTCTCGCATTTTACGCCGATAATACTATTATTCTAAGTCGCTTAGTCGCACTCATGCTAAAATTACAAAATTTCATCAACTATATTGCTCATGGAAAATTAAAATTAATGCTAAAAAAAGCTCAGTTAATTATTTTCGAAAAAATGTTTTTGAAATTATTATAGGTGATATCTACATGAATGGTTATATTGTGCCATGTGATAACAAAATTAAACATTTTGAAATCAAGTTAGACGAGCGCCTGAACTTCAAAATTCATACTTTAAATATTCGAGATATAGCTTGAAAAGCTGCTGTGAGCATATATCCTATTATTGGCAGAAATTCTAAGCCTTCTTATAATACCAAGAAGATTCTCTATCTGCAGTCGATTCACCCAGTTTTAGTTTATGTTGCACCGGCATGGATAAATGCAAAACAAGTAACAGACATATCCTTCAAACTCTCCAAAATAAAGCCTTCAGATTTATGCTGAATACCCAAAATCAACACACACACAACACAATTTTCACATGGTACACACACACAACAATCAACACATTTTACACACACACACGCAACACACACAATCAACACATTTTTCACATGGTATGTTAGAAACTCAGTCACCCACAGCGATTTAAAAATTAAGCCTATCAACTATAAAATTCCTGTCCATACTGTTAAATTTTACAAGAATCATAAAGCTCACCCTTTGGGAGTCATTAAAAAATTTGGAAATTAAGATTTCACAATTGATCAGCCTTATAAATGGTCACGTACAATCCACCACAATACTAAGAGGTAGATCGTTTTTCTAACTGAAGGTATTATATTTCCTATTGTATAGCATTGTATTTAACTCCTGCAAGACAAGATGCTCGGCATTATTTTATTTGCCTCTTCCAGAAGTCTCTTCATGCTCATTAGATGGCGGAACTTCTGCATGCCAAATTTCATGATTTCTCTCAGAGACCCTGTATTTAGTTATATTAAAGACTTTCTGCTTCTTCCCGATTTTTTATTTTCTTACAGATTACCCATGGATTTTCAAGATTATATACGATTCAAGGCCCTTCAAAGGTCGAATAGTCAACTAGTAATGATGCTCTACGAATTACGATCCCTCTGTCTTGCCCTACTCGCACTTGCGCTGAAGAAGCTAGAGTGAATGCAGGCTGCCAAGACATGTCTGGCCACGTTTTCCTCACCAATTCGATTTGACAGTTTTTATTAGAAAACCCTCGTGTTTCTTCATGTAATTAGTTACCTGTAAACGTCTTTAATATTCGTCTATCGAGATGATAATTCTTCCTCGTCGAATACATTGCTAGGATAAATCACAAATTCAAAATTAAATCTAAAGGCAAGTTCTTCACACCATTTTGCTTCAAGTCATGAGGTCTCAAAAGCGAATTTTTTTCGGAAAACATAGCTAAGCATGACGTCAAAAAATAATCAATGCTTTTTGCAATGTTACAAGATTTCACTTCCTCCGATGTCCTGTTCTTCCCCGATGAACTCGCCGAATGTCATTATGTAACTGGTGTTTCCTGGGTTTTGTTTGTTACTAAATAGCTATCTAAATTTCTACTACAAAGAAACATTAATATTCTGAATATATATATGTCTCACAGGTGAAGAAATTAAGTTTTTCTTTCTCGCACTATTACATGAGTAAATCAAGGTTTATCCTTTGCCCAATTTTTAGGTTATTAAGGCACACCAGTATCAGATCTTAATAGTGTCTTCCTTTGGGTTATTGCATACCATGTAGCCACGACCATAATCAAATTTAAATTCTCTCTTCTATTCAGGTTATTTCAACCAGTATTTTTCAAACACCTATAAGGACTTTTAACATACTTTATTTTGGGAAAGATGTGGAAGTCGTTTTAGTTTTTCGATAAGTAACACAAGTTCCTGTCGAAAATCTTCCACGTAGTCTTCCCAGCAAGCATTTACATTACTACGTATGATCGTCAGCATAAAAGTTTCATAATTTAAACGAATATGCAAATCTCATGTCGTTTACTATATAGACATTCTCGACTAGGTGTCCATTGAATGTCTCAGCAACTAACGTTCAGCTTTTAAACGTTTAAATTTCCCAAATTTTTCAATCTTACACCATTTTTCACCTTAATTTTAAAAAAGGATTCGCTGTGGTTCCTTTGCGATTCGCAAGAGAAGTGTTTTCCTATTTTAATAACAGAGATTAATTTTAAGAATCTGAAGAGCGTTAATACTTTATATTAAAACCGTACGGGTTCCCATCTCAAGTGTTAGTTGTTAGATGCAATCTTGATTTTATTTCAAGACTGAGCCAGCATATGAACTGAAACTTTAGGTACTTCTTATATAATTCTAGCGCTTTAAGAAGAAATTTCGTATAACAAACAATAAACTCAGCGGAATCTGTTGCAATGCATTTCATTGAGACTATTGTTGTCCTTGAGGAAAGGTGAACTGGAAGTTTAAGAAGATAGTAATATCGTACTGTTATACCATATGCCATACTTTGTGTAGTCTCGTTTTAGGTTTCAAAGCACAAAAAGCATTATTAAAGGGGGAAAATGACCCAATATGTTAATTCAGGATATCTTTACTGACTTTTCTTTTAATCATGGTGTAAACATGGCATTTAAATGAAAATGAAATTTTTAACTATTTTTTATTTTTATTGCGCTTTTAGTGTTAAGCGTACTAACTACTAATGAAGACGTTTATGTTATTTTTAGTTAATGTTACTCTGTCGAAAGGCTATAGCAATTTTTGTACAGTTTATCTAGAAATCTTCTTATATACATACGCGTGTATAAAAAACGGAATTTGACACGTATCAAATACTGTAAATGTAACCAGAACCATGCAAATTAATTTATTAGTGTTCAAATTAAGTGAAATTATATAATAATTTAAGTAAGCAATTAGCAAACAAGGGCGAACTAATTTTAAATGTTCAGGCTTCTTAATTTTTATTTGAAAAATAAATATTCTACAGCATTCTGACACTGCCAGCTTTAACTAAACAAATTGTCTGATTATTTAACTAAGCAAATTTCTTGACTTATCTAGCTTCGCACTACCTTTAGAACAAAATAGTCTACCACTTAGTATTGTGGTGGGTTGTACGCGACCATTTATAAAGCTGATGAATTGTGAAATCTTAATTTCCAAATTTTTTAATGACTTCCGCAGGGTGAGCCTCACAATTCTTGTAAAATTTAACAGTCTGGACAAGAGTTTCATAGTTTAATTTTTAAGAAATTTTTATATCGTGCTAAAACGGGAACTTATTAATACTTTTTCCAAAATGAAAGACCCCACACGTCTCCTCGGACGGGGAACATAAGTTTCATGTTTTTTTAGCTGTAAAAGCTACACTGTTTTTTGTTAATTTTTATTAATTTTTGGTCAGACCTAAATTTTTCTGCAGATACCTTGCTCGGTTATGCAGATTCTTGCAAAGAATTTATCACACAGACACATACATTATGCCTGTTTCTTGGGAATGCATAATTGAACACGGAATGAATTTGAAAAGTGAACAGTTTGTATGATAATCGTCAAGACACTGTTTGTGGTTTTATTAGTATCTTAGCTATATAATGAAGAATACAAGTAGGATTCCTTTTCTTGGTTAACTTAACCCTTGATCTCTACTGAGACTGCCAGGCGACTTATCGCCTTGTCTATATAAATAACAACTAAGTAGGAAGAAGGTTTAAGCAAACCTTTTTATTTAAACTTTAACTTTCTAATTCATGGCTTGTGCTTACAAATCAATCTCCACTGCTTGCAAGATTTCAGAAAACTTAAGTTGTGAATTTAAACTTCAAAGTAAACTAATACTGGAGACTCACAAATGTAAAGGTCTGAAGTGAAAACGTTGGCTAAATTGTAACTAAATGCGAGAGTCATTCGATTAGCAATACAAACGCAGGATAAAGCACATCCTGGGGGGGCAGGGCAGAAAATATCATAACGCTCAGCGTTGCTGACAGAGGTCTTTATTCAACTTTCAGAAACTCTGATCTTGTATACACTATTTCATATACGTGCTGGTGACAGTTAATGAGAAGTAGAACTGATAATATTCATCAAATCATAAGATAATAGGTTTATTAAACTAAAAAATAAAAATTCTGAATAAGTTATACAAAAATTGTTATAACCTTTCGCCAGAATAACGTTACCTAAAAATAACAAAAACCTTCACTAGTAATTAGTACGTTTTACACTAAAAATCATAAACTAATCTTTCACAGTAACAATCATATACTGATTTTTCTGTGTAATCTGAGGTTTTTATCTTCCGCATGCAGTGCGTTATATCTTAAGCGCTTTTATTTAAAAATAAATTATTATTTTTACAAATACAAAAATTTATTACTAAACTTAAAAATGCACACAGGACTTGTGTACAGAGCAAAATATTTTGTTCACTTCCATGTGCAACTTGAAAATCAAAACCAGAAATTTGATCATGAATAATTGTATCGCTTTACTGTAAAATACTTATATTTATAGAATTAAATTTAAACTTTTTAGACATTAATAATCAAAATTTGAAAAAAAAAATATGTCCTCTACGAAAAGATTGTGAAATAATAGATATAAAATTTTGCTTTGAGAATAATATAGATGGTAATTCTAACTGACTGGACCATTTTCAGATGGCTTTATTTGAAGTATGTAAACACAGGCTAAAATATAATGCTTGAAAGTAAACGAGAATTACGGGAGTTTTATTTACGATTGCACGAAGTGTCTTCTTTTTACATTGTTGACGCTAATAAATGATAGCGAAATTTTCTCCATACTTTTTCCGGTACGTCCATTGTTACTGACTCCACAATAGTACCAATGTTGTTTTTGAGTTCATGCAAGTTTACAGAAATTATGAGATTATAATCTTTTTCTGATATAGGAAACATAAGAAATCATTTATGCCTGCTAAGATTCAAACCATAGGTCTTCCGCTTGCTAAGTGGACGGGCTAAGCACTTACGCCAAGAAAGCCATAATTCCTTACAAGAATTGAAGAAAGCCATAATTCCTTACAAGTTTATGCACAACGATAACAAAAATACATTTTTAATGTATGTATTAAAAATCAAGGGATCTATAAAAATCTCAAGATTCCATGGGAAAGACTTAAGTGTCTATGAGGGAAATGGAAATCATCAAATCATTGTGTCCACTGCAGTCGTTTCCATGTTCACCGGAAGGGGGCACGTCATTGATAAAAACAGCGTTTAGAATGATAAAAATATATCATTCTAAACGCTGGAAGCATCCTTTTTTATTTGATGCATATCGCATATATTAATAGATGAAGAAGTCAGCTTCTTGTTTAGATGTAATTTAAAAAATCCTCCACTAAGTTATCCCTTCAACAAATAGTTCTAGCTTGTTTTGCCATAATCTTCGTAATCCATTCTGATCCAGTAGAAAGCAGTAAAGTATATTTTTTAAAGAAAATGTATTTCATCTGAAAAGTATTGCAAAAGTATTGAAATATAGCATCACGCATTAATTTCCAATGAAATATAGTGTAAAAAGATTTTTCTAAATATATTTTTATAAAACTATGAAATTTATAGGTTAAAAAAAGAAAATACACAGTTTTTACTTTATTCAATTACGGTATAATGAGAAAGGCAGTATGTCGATGCTAATATCGCTTAAATGTGGCATATTCGAAAAGAAATCCTACCATTGTCCATCTGAACACGACAGTCCGGTGTTAAGTTAAAGCCTTTAAACCGCCGATTTCTTATTATCATGAGCGATTTTCCCTGGACGCTAGTTGCTCATCTCATATTCCCGTAACCAAGTCGGCTTGGATGCATCGTGATTTACTCAAGTATAACATGAGTACGATCCAATTTATTTTACCCTCTCACGAAAACCTTCTTCCTAAGACAAATTGCTCTTTAGTATCTTTCCTTAATAAGCCTGTCACTAATTGTCCTAGAATCTCAATTACTGATTAAGAACGCCAGTTAACGCTACCCGTTACTTAAGGATAAATAACTTTGTAATACAGATTACCCACCAACAAATTTTATTCCAGAAAATCCGCTAATTGTAGTTCGACCAAGCTGCAAGTTAACAGGTCAAGCTGCTGTAAATTTATGGCTTGCTGAAACAATAACAACATATTTCTTAATCTCTTATGCGTGGAATGAGAGGAACGTTTATCATGTTTAAATGAAAATCCTGTATTGGCTGAGGAAACTGTTCTGATGAATTAATACAACCTAAAATATTAGTTAATTTCCGTTTTGAGAACGTATAAACTATGTGCATTAAATATAAGAATCAGCACTAGAAGCGTTTAGGCAAAGATTTTTGCGACTTAACGTTATTTGCTTTAACTCATGCAAAGTGGTTCTTTTCCATCAATATCTAATAATCCCTGCCCTTCCACATTAACTAATCGAATAAGTAAACCTAACATAACAATATGTATGCTGTACATGTGTTCATTTTTATTGCTGCATACACGTTACTTGTCACCTCAATAAATCGAAAGTAAGATTGCTTTGTATTGTTCTAATTACGACAACGCGAGTGAGGGCTATCTGCCTTATGGGAAGGGTGCCTTTCTGGAAACTTTAACAGGGCAGTTGTCTCGTATTCGTGGAAGAGAGTAAATCCAAATTAAAAAATGAACATTCAATTACGCTGGAAACCAGCTCTATACATGAAGAGATATTCTTCTTACACTTATTTGTATTCAGTCATGTTATGGAATGAATTTCCGTGTTCCGAATTCAATTCATTACACGTTCTGGCTGAAATGCTTTTTTATAAACTATGATAAAGTACTTGTAAGGAAATAAAAGACTGAAAGACTTGTAACAGAATTACCACTACAGCATTACTGGAAATTCTGGTAATGTTTTCTGAAACAAAAAATCATCAGAAACATAGCTGAACAAAATATTTACAAGCATTAATCATAAAACAACCTCAGCAGTGTAAACTAATTGAAAAAAAGGCGAAATCATTAATCATTTTTTAATTTTCGATCTTAATTACCCAAAATATAAGGTACTGAATCTCGAGTGGTACATTTTTGAGAATTTCTCTTCTATATAAATTGAATTATCCTGATTACCAAAGAAACAAAAATAGATGTCGTCCTGAACAATTCCGTTTCTTCGCAAACTTCAGCAGTCTGTTGCGAAACTGAAAATACGATCTCCTCAAAATCCTTTTTTTCACTTATTTTCTTCAAGTTTTGAGTTACATTATCTTCGGAAGCTTGCGAAACAACTTCCGAGAGGAATGTAAATTGCAAAGGCTTTACACTAAATTAAAAATCAGATAATTTCGAAAAGAAAATATCTCATGTATTTAGCGGCAATGACTTATCATTTTAGATAAAGACATAAAAGAAATTCAATTCTGTGCATTCTGTAATATTGCGATGGAAATTAGAGATGTTTGAGGTCTTTTGAGAGCAAAAGATAAAATTCAATATTTTAATTAACTAAAATTATAGGTAAATTAAGGATCTTAATTAGTTTGTTATAAGGAAAACTTTGGGTGAAAACTAAATTCTATTAGAAATGAACGCAAAGAAATCTTTTTAAAAATAACTTTTTTTTTATTTTTCGAACAAAATGTCATAAATGTAAAGTTAACATTACTTTAATAACTATCACATCCAAGGTTATAGAAAGAACACAAACTTTTTAAATCTAAATATGAAAATTTAATTCATTTTTCAAAGAACTAGTAACTCTAAAATTATTCTAAAATTATCTATGTTGACTGGTGCTAGCCCATTGCTAGAAACGAAGTTTAAAAACTTGCTTCTAACTTGTCTTACTCTTGGTTACCAAATGTGACAGTAATCTAATGTAACCGACGTTAAGTTGAAGACTTTGTTGAGTTTTATTTGTGTACTTCAACTAATCCTTTTGCGAAAACCAAAACAAAATTTATCCGAGTATTTTTAACACTATTCCTGTCATTTAGTTTCATTTTCGGAAACACTTTATATTTAAACTATAAAATATACTCACTATATTTTGCATATGATGTGAAGTAATGACTTAATATATTTCTGAATTCTACTTTAGCATTTTGAAATACGTTAACTATAATTTAAACATGGCATGAAGTAAGCAGTCTCTTTCTGTATAAAGGAAGTAATGAGTATATTTTAATACGAAACGTGTCTAATAAGACGTGTTTCCTCAACAATAAAAACACAAATTTATTTAGCATTTGGCTTAACTTAAGCGTGGCAAGCAAATTAATTATTAATTTGCAATAGCAAAATAACTACACTTAGTTGCAAAGATATCACTCTTTTACGAGTCTATCAGAAACTGGGCAATTCCTAGAGATAATAAATCCTTAAATCATTATATGACGTACTGAAAAAATAAACTCTACCAAAGTTTTAGAAATTAGTAAGTATTTTTATTTTTGTTTCTATTTTGACCCTTCATGAAAGCGTTAGTTTTGTGAACTGAACTTTTTCTTGCTCTACTTCTAGAAAGATAAATAAGGCAAATAACTCCCAAATGCGATAAAGCGATCTTCCCGCATTCAGCTGAAGTGCGTAGCTCAGAAAGGTAAAAGCGAAAGATATAACGACTTGTTATTAACTCACTTGTGAATCAGAAGAAATTAAGGTTTAGCGACTTACTCTTTCTCTTTCGACTGAAACACAAATATTTCTTTTGTAATATTTTTGTTTTTAACATTTGAAATTATTGAATTGATAATTTAATGACTCATAATTAAAATAATTAAAATGTATGGTTAGTTCAATCGAAACATGAATTATCCTACGGACTCGTATGAAGTCCGTAAAATTAATCCGTATTTTCCCAGCAGTCAAAAATAGGAGGCTTGTATAATTCTAAAGCACTTAACAATGGTCTACCTTAAAATGTTACTCTGTTGAATAGCATTCCGTTCATTAGATACATTTCAAGGAAACAGAGTATAATGTGATAGTTATTAGAAAATTTTTCATTATGACTTTTTATGAAAATTTTTAATGCTTCTTTTCTAGGGTATCTGTCCTCCTGCAACTGACTGTCAATAACCGGTCCATTCTCTGCTGTCCTGACTTCTGTCTGGCAAGTACAGTATGGCCGAATCTGACCCCTATGGGAAGAAAGGAAAGCCAAAGCATAAGTCCTTCGTAAGTAATCTTATATCCAATGAATTAATGGATAACTGACTTGCATGCTGTGTTGATTGGTTCTTCTTTAATGTATTTTGTCGAATTGGAAAATATAAAAAGGGGAAAATATTCTGCAGTTTATATTATCTTTGTTTGTAGAGTCATTATGTTTTCTTTTTTGCATTAAAAATAAACGGAAAAATATGCAACGACCTCGCCGGGACTCGAACTCTGGAACTCTCGAGTACGCGTCAACAAACGCATTCGGAAAGGAGGTAGAACATACTTTATATACTCCCCCTTTTAAGGAGCGACTAGGAATTACAGGACCCAGTTTCCAAATCCTGGTGGCAACGAATTATCCTCCACTACCTTTTAGTTCAGGCGTCACCCTGGAGGTATTCGGTTTGGTTTTATTGAAGCAGAAGACGTAATAAATGGGAAATGCCCTCGCCGAGACTGGAACCCTAGACTCTCAAATACGCCTCGAGAATGCTTTCATTTACACAACGAAGGCATGCGGAAAGAAGGTAGAAAATACATTATAATGTAATAATTATTGCCAAATTTAAAAAAATCGTTTTCTTAAAATTTTCTGCTTGTATATTAAATAACTTCTCCCTTTACCCTTTCGAAATTACCTAATTCCCATCATCTTTGTTTAAAAAATAACTTGCTCTGTGTTCTCATTACGCAGGGCGTTACAGTAATTAAACCTTGAGCTTCGCATGCATGCATTTTTCAGTATTTCAATTGTTATTGTTACAGAAGAAATAAGACACTGGCTTAAAGATATATTTCGTAATCTGAGCCAAAGTATCATTGTTTATTCAAATAGAATTTGAAAAATTCATAACCTAGTCATAAAAGTAAAAACACTTAAAAACTAATGCATTTTTCTGGAATGCGGAAGTGATGAAAATATTCAGGAAGAGATATAGGAAGAAATATAAGTTGCTCGAAAATGGGAAAAGACCTTTACAAAAGTCTCTCAGCTGCATTTTATTGGCATGAATAAATGTGACACGTAAGTAATTTTTATGGATGTCTGCTGTCTGTGACAGCATTGCAAAGAAAGGTACGAAATACATTTCTTTAAGTAAATTTATTATTTTCACAAAATCCAGTTCTTGATTACACATTATTATATCTATCTCACTGATTACTAAGCAGATATTCAGTCTTTTGGGTTATTATTTGTAGTTTGATTCGTATCATTTCCATCTATATTCATTCCTGTGACAAAAACAACGCAAATATAGGGATACTGATAATCCACAAACTTCGTTTTTTTTGCATTAAAAATAAACAAAAAGGTCTACTCATTTCTAGACAATACTATTCTCTCTCCTAAGATTGAGCTTTAAAATTGTTATTTACACCAAATAAAGGTAGAATTTTTCCAATTATTAATTCTGAACTTAGTATGATAATCTTGTATCCGTTATAAGAATATTAATCACAATAAATGCTTTAATTTCTTCAACAATCAGATTATTTAGTCGAAAATATGAAAAAACTAGTATCATCAAAATCTTAATTCAAAATATTTTCTGCCTATAAAATATAGCAACTAAACTTACTAGAAATATATGTTTGTTTATAAATCTTAAAACTGTTCTTGTTAACTTAAAATTAATTGTCTATTTATTATGCGCATACAGTTTTGCTAGCTCTTTATTAAAATATTAAGATTTCCATTATTTTTAAAAATAATTTTGATTAGAGTATTAAAGTAGCTTAAATGAACTAATATCAAGTTCTAAAATAAAACACTATTGTAAATCTATTTCAACAAACCAGTGAATATATTTTATAACCTTTTTTACTTCTTGCAAGCATTTTATATTTGGCTTGGTACTTACGTACTATGACGACTACCTTGGCGACATTTGGAGATAAAAATCTTCATTGGCATTTTTTAGTTTATGTTTATAAATTAAATAAAAGAACTTCATCAAAGCAAATTAATTTAAATTCTTTAAAAAATGAAAGCCCCAAATATAAAAGAACAAAAACTTAAAATACTAAAATCCCGAATATATATATATATATATATACATATAAAAAATGATATACCAAATACGAATAGAAAAAAATTAATCTTTTTTTATTTTTACTACTGTAAATAATAATTAACAATTATTAAACTTATTTCTGAATAAGCTTCAGTGAAAGTTACATAAATGAATTATATTTTTGATACATAATATGCGTACAAATTTTTAAAAAATTGAGAGGCATTTAGTGTTAACTTTAAATAACAGATGGCAGCACAATATAGTTAACTTACTTAAAACTGGTGAAAAGAAAATATTGACTCTTTATTTCAGCGCCCTCTATAACCTATATTAGAGTTAACCTTTTTTTAAAGCCGCCCAACCGGTATAGTGGTTAGCGTCGCCGACTGCCGTGCCGAAGGGCTCGGGTTCAAATCCCGCTTATAACCAACGTTAGGCTTAACCTGTATAACATACAAAGGTCGCCGGATTTGGCGAGATATTTAGGTAGTCGTCATAATACGTAAGTACCTTTGGCTTTATGAGGAGGTTTACTTATTGTATACGAATTTAAAATACTACACAGATTAGTTGTTTAATCTTTTAACGTCCTGCCAAAATAAAAGTAGGCCTTTAAGCCAACTTTTACTTTGTCGCTTAAATGTCAGTCCCCTGTCGATCAATAAATTCAAAATAAATTTAGTATATGGCATTTTAATTTTCAATATGTACGCATACATATTTGTTTGATATTTGCTGCTGATAAATGGAAGAATTTAGGGGTCCATAAAAAGACTATATTATATTTATTACCTTAATACTATGGCCTTAATTGGTAAAAGGAGAAATTAATATTCTGATTGTTTTGTTATAAGTTAAATTTTGATCAAGTTTGTTTTACTGTTATCACAATACAATTATTGCATAATTTTTTAAATAAAAGGATATATGATATTACTGAGAGGGTTAAGTATTGCTTAAAAGATGTATAAAATTTGTATCGAAGCTTATAAATTAAGGAAAAACGGAAACCCCGAACTCTAAACTGAATGACAGAAATAATCTGTTCCATCTGCACTCTAAACCGTGTCACTTCGGAATGGATTTTACTCACATGATTCTTACATAATGCTAATGGCGCAGATATTTACATAACATTTTATTCAGTAATAGTTTAAAATATGGCATCAGAAACTTAAAATTAACCTATAGAGATAAAGCTAAACAAAAACTAAATCATTCTATGCGGGGATTTCATCTTGGATAAGCTGCATTTCTGCTTTTGCTTGCTATTCTGCCAGCATTCCACCGCTTACTTTTCTTTCGCCAACTGCATTATCATAGCGATGTAAAAGCACAAATGTGACCAAGAATGGGGGCCATAGACTGTGGTCTTCGCACTGTGTAATTCAAATTGCGAATGTGCTTTTGTAGAATTGTTTCATCCATAAATAATATGCGTTCAATCGGCCATGAATGCTGCTTGTATTTCCCGTCATCAACTTCATCACATATATATGTTATAAATTCAAATTTTCTGTGTTTGTTGATTTTGTGAGTTTAATACAATTATATCTTCCCTTTGATTTCCTTTATATTCATTCGTTCAAACCAGACGTTTATGTAGATTTAAAGTTATCATGAGGCAGTTTAGAAGCTGGTGAATATTAAGAGCAGTTTACGCCTTGTTGGGGTAAGAGATGGCTACTGTTGGTGATTACTTCCACAAAATACAGCAATTGTATACGTCGGAAAGAAAGCAGTATTGGTCTCAGACTGCATGGAATGCCTTTACCGTCATAACCTGCTATTTGAACCCATCTATAACCGGTTAGCTAAGGATAGAAACTAGATATTTGGCTTTAAAGGATTTAACATTTTTACATTGAAAGCACCTGAATGTGAAACATAAGTGGCGAAATAGCGACCCTTTTAAGTTTTGTATTTTGCTCTTTAGTTGTAAAACAACTTGTGACGGTTAGACAAAAATTTGCTTATAACCTTATTTTAGTCAGAGTGATAAATTTCTTAAATTTTCTGAAGTAACTCCAGTAAAGTGCCGTTAGGTAAATGAAACTTCTTAATTTCTAACTTTTGAATTCATGTTATTATTAGGTTAGAAAATTTCTGTAATTACATGGTAAACGCAATCAGGAAATTAGCATTCATCGTATAGAATAATTATTGGATGGTTTAGGAGCCTTCTATAATCTACGGCTCTAAACCTGAAATTCGCAGACCTAGATGGTAATCAGATTCTGAGTTGAAGTAATAACACACTGAAATTTAGTTTGATCATATTAAGTTGAGACGTGAAACAAGTAATCCACTGCAAAGTGGACGCTTTTGGGGATTAAGTTTGCTAAAACATATTTTTAAGCATCTAATAAAAAAAGCATTACCTTTATAAATATGTTAAATGATAGTTGTAAAGAATGTTTATAAACGATCACTCAGATTTCTGAGATTCGAGCGCTATTAGTGGTTAAATGCTCGAACTCCTAATTACGTCTGCTTTTCAGAAGTTATCGAAAGAAGGAATTAGGCTTGTTAATCAGAAGTTTCTAGTAGAAGTCGAATATTACCGGGAAGGAAGTAAATTCGTCTGGAGGTGACAAAGAGCTATGTCATGTTACTCTAAACTATAGATAAACGTCTTGCACTATAAGAAACCTTTGAAATTGGATCGAATTACTAGCGGATTTAAAACACAACCATTTCCTCTTTCCATACATCGCTAGTAATAAACGTATGAGGCAAAATGAATTACTTTACAAGTATGACGTATAGGTATGAAATTAAAATCCTCACTGGAAGGATTGAAATTATCCCGAGAAATAATTATCAATCTATCGTAAAATTTTAAACAGCGAAATAACTCTAAAAGAGGTCATTTTCCAAGCTAAAATCAATCAGTTTGATGTAAGACATGTTGAGAACTCATTTAAGCAGCTCAAACTTTCGGCATCTCCTCCGAAGAGGAATGGCGTGTCATCTCAAGCGTACAAAAGCAAGCATCTCCGTATGGTATAGAAGAACACACTTATTGGATACAATCAGAATAGAAATAGTTATGGTGAAGTTTTTAAAAACATTAGGGTATTTTAAGCAAGAGATATGAAAAATGAGCAATGCCCTCGCCGGGACTCGAACCTGGACCTCTCGAATACTCGCTGAGTGTGCTAACCGTTACACTACAAGGCATGGCGGAAGGAGGCAGAAAATGCTTCATAAGCTAATTATGATTGTTATTCAACCACTTTTTTTAAACGATTACCAAAATGTGGTTGTTAATTAAACGCAATAGTTCCCATTAATTTTCAAAGTGAAAAATTTTTCATTTAAAGCCTCTTGCTATTACGATAAAATTTTGTATTTATTTCTTTATTTAACAGTGAGGAGCTTATTTTTTCCTCTACGAAAATATTTCGTAAGAGTGAGAATTGCTTACAGACAAAATTCCAGACATTAGTATTTCGCAGGTCTTACAATATCCGATTTCTTATACTCAAAGTAGGTGACTTTAGCAATGCACTTTGGTCCTTATTTATGAGAATATTTAGAATATTGTAAAAGTAATCTAATTAAGGTAGGGAAATTTTTATATTGTAACACTTTATGTCTAGGAAGTAGCTTTTGTTCCTGACTATCTCTATTACATGTAGCGTCAATGAGGCTTTTTAAAATAGGAAATTCTAAAAATTAGGTATGCCCTCGTGGAGTTTGAGTTTCGGAAATTCCCATGCTAGCCAGACGGGTTACCAGTTACACCACGAAGACTCCGTAAAGATGTGAATTTTCCTCACAAACATTACAACTTGTACATCAACAGCGAAGGTAATTATCATCAAGAATAGCATCCTATTTCTATGTTCTTCCCAATGTTTTATTAACTAGCGTTCTTTAATGTTATCATCATTTCTTTAACCCCTAAACTTTTCTCTTTTTCACAATTTAATAACTAAGACCTAAAGTGAAAAGCAAAAATGAAATTACAAGGCTGGCGTATTATCGAGAAAGTACAACAGAACTGATTTTAGCTCAGAAGGAGAAAATATGTTTCTGTCCTGAATTCCAAAATGACCTAGAGAAATCACAAATATAGCAAATTAATATTTTTGCAAAGAAGCAATGCCGGTTAATTCACCATTTGGTCAAGTCACATTCTTCTCCTTGTGTATTAAAATAGTATTAGTTGATAGTTCGGATAAGGCAAAATATTATGGTTTAATTAAATATCAAACTGAAATATAAAATATAATATAATATGCAAAACAGAAGTATAAAATAATTCTGTTTCGTATCGCTTCTTCTAATACGTATTGCTAGCAATTAAAATTAGAGCCGGTCATTTTCCTTTACCTTTATGACTTGCCAAGAGATAGTTGCCAACAAATTAATTCATCGTTCTGCGCGATGTGGTACGCAACGTTGAACCACTTAGATGGCCAACGTGTTCCACTTTTGCTTTGGCTCACTCTTTCACCAGGTATGTTCGCCTATGAAATAAGGCTGATCTGTAATTTCTCAACGAATAAGACATCACAGATGACCCTCGATACAGAAGAACTTTAGCAACATATCGAAATCACATAGAATTTATCCTGGGCCGTTTAGGAGCAGCTATGGCTGCTTATGTTGTCTATACGGGATACCAATTTCTGTATGTTCTGCAGGTTCACCCGAATTGTAACTACCCTTATTTTATCTTTCAGTTGTAAGTTAAGTGGGACTTTTATAGACGTTGTCTTTCATAGTGTTGTTCGTGTAATGATAAGATGGGTATTTACGTGAAAATATATGCAAAAATAAGCAGTCAGTTACATAAGTAAAAATTGTAATAAAAGGCAAAGCAGTTGATTATAAGATATTTTGAGCGTTACGGCATTATAAACTGGAAAGTTCTACGCAAATAGCCATAGCGTAAAAATTTTCACAAGCTAGTAAAAATTCATTTTCATTTCTACTTGCGACTAAATAAAATAGTTAGAATATTTCTCAGGTATAGTAAGAATAATATTGAATATCTATCCTACATTATTGAAATATCATACAAAACAACTCAAAGACCTCCTAAATGTATGCCTATTTTGATTTGTTCAGCCAAACAAAGACTAGGTGAAGAACAGCATTTTCATCGTAATATCTTTTTTCAGAACATATACCTGATTTTAGGAAAGTAAACTGTATCAAAACAAATAGGGGCGCTAAACAAATATTTTATATCTGCCGGCCTCTAAATCTTGTACCGAGTTAAGAATGAAGCAAAACTACTTCTGTTGACAAAGGTGAGCTGAAGATTTTAAAGCTGCCTCGAAATGCTGTAAAATGCGGCAGTAATGCGTATCTTTGACCTAAGTGGCTCTAAAAGCAGTGTTGTGGAAGATATCTTTGTGTACATTCAAGACTTCTAAAATAATGCGAAAAGGCAGGAGCATAAGGGAAAGGAAAGTAGGAAAAGAGATCTTGAAGCATTCTTTGTGTTTTTGAAAAACACCAGGCGTGGCTCACTGCCAGTGTAATTTGTTAACGGAATCTGCAGTCATATAAACTTGCCCTAACTGTTTCTTAGCATTTTATTTGAAGCTTATTTTCCATGGTTATATTGAACAAAAATATCATTCGCTGGAAAGATTGACCTGCATTTTATGTCATTTTGGATATTATTAAATGGTAAAAATAATTCTGTTCATTAAAACCGTTTAAATCGAGGGATATTTGAGCTGAAATATTAATGTTAATAATTAAATTTATATGGAAAAAGGAGAAAGAAAATATCCTTTTTCATAATTTTTTGACTGATATTTCAATGCATTTCAAGTCAACAATTGAATGCTAAATACGCGGCTGACCAGGAATACAAACTCTGTGGCACATTTAAAATCATGTAACTCAAACAGGTCAAATCAGTTGACCGAAAGCATATAAGGGCAGCCGTAATACTAACTATAATTCATTAATGCAACGTAAATATTACTAAGCTAATAACGTCTGCCTTCGGAATATTTTGAGCTTGTAGTTATCACTTAATTTTAAGCGTTCTGTAGCCACTTTTTCGCTGAATCTTGTTTTTGCTAATGGTAGATATATTTGTGACACAGTCTTCAACAGTGAAAACGAGACATTGAAAGAGATAAATTTCGAGTACAAAAGATAAGAAATTTTTCATGTAATATCAGTCTGAAATTCAAATATTTTGCATGTAATTCGCCAAGCTATTCTATGTTACATTATACATGAAAACTTTATTAGCAACTTTAGCTTTAATCGTTGTAGAAAAAAAGGTTTAATTCATGATTTGAATACAGTTTCATCCTAAAAAAATTAAGAAGAATGATTTGTGCCACTAAAACGAAGAACTCTACCCAATGCCTTTACTACAATGATGCTAACAAAAAAAAAAAAGAAATTTGTTTCCATGGTTATATTGAACCATGGAATGGGACGGATGTTTTCAAAAAAGGATTTAATTTAATGAGCAAGAGGATTAAAATCTGTGGTTACTCATTACTGGGGAAACTTTCTTAAATTAGACTCAGAGACAGTGTTATTTTCAGAGGAAAATTCAAGCAAACTGCTCCTTTTTCGAGAAGAAAGCCTTACAGAAATTCATGGACATCTGGATTTTACGAGCTGCACGAAATCGGTTGGCTGGAGCAATTTAAACGCCGAGTAATGTCACCCATTTTTTTTTCTTTGGCCTTCGTAGAAACAAAATCTGTGCCTAAAATTTTGCTGTGCTATTCATTAAGACAGGTGATTCCTAATTTTTTCGAGTGATGATATGTATAAGTAAGCACCCATGATCTCGTAACATAATACTTTGATTAAGTATTATTATCATTACAATTATTAATGCCATACTGACAGTCACCTATTAATGTGACTGTTAATATTCCTATTTACACCACGAGAGAAATCACGATGAAATACATTAATTCCTTACAATAAATATAATTACCTTAGAAAAGGTATTCACGTCAAGCATCTTCTGACGGAAATTTTCTCGCACTTATAATAATTATGGGAAATAACTACAAAACTCTCGTTCAACCAGCCCATTTCCCAAGATGATATCTAAAGAATTTCATTTAGCTGAAAATCAAGAAAAAACAGACTAACTACCTAGAGGTAAGAAGTAGGACCCCTAACTTTTACTTCCCCTTTTCAGTAAAATCAAAGTTCCAAAACTACGTAAAATAGCTAAATTTCTAATTTTAGAATACGGAAACAATAGACATTTCACAGATGGCTTAGCTGTTGGTTTTTATACTACCTAAAGCATAGCCAAAATAAAAAAAAAACCAAACTAGAATTCTTGTTCTACTTAAATTAATATGACATAAAAACGTCGGCCTGAAATTTAATGCCTTGTTAGCTGTGTATAGCTTAAATAAAATAAAAGTACTTCATCTTTTGTCTTGGTTTTACACGCTTTCTGTTCAATTAAAATGACTGATATAATATTTCATAATTATTTAAAAAGTATTTGGATCGCAGAATTTTATATCTAGGGCCAAAAGTATTTAAATGGAAAGAAGTTTTTACTAAAAGCAATCAATTTTTTACTTTAGTAAAATATTTAAACCGTCCTATAGCCATCTAAAACCGGGAGATTTTACTAGGATGATCAAACTTACGAATATGCTCGAAAAAAGTTTTTTTTACGTACTTTTGGGTAGTTTTCACTTAATTGAACGAATTCTAAAACAAAGAAATTCAGAATATCCTATATATATTTTAAATATTTGAAACCCTTAGTAAAAAAGCTGCGAATTTTTTTAATACGTTAGGATCTGTTGAAGATACTAAAGCAGTAAGAATCACCAGAAACTTTCTGCTTTTGTATCTTCAGCATCTCTTATTTGGAGTGTTACTTTAGGATCGTTGACAGATTCATAATATATAAGTAACTTGAGATGAGGTTGTAGGGATTTATATTTATTTTAAATAACCAGTTAATTTTAATTTAAAGTTACTTTCCTATAAGCCTTCATTCCCCTAATTGTCAGTGCCAGAATATTTAAATTTAGTAGCGCGCGCAAGAAATGCAAATTCTACTAGTTAAATATCGACGTTCCAATAGAGGAAAGAAAGAGTCCGGGAAATTGCCCTGCGTGCTTCCTACGCAAACTTCTGTTTAGCAATACTGCTGGTTTTGATGTGGCTTAAGCGCTATTGTCTTGCTGCCACTAGACTCATTTGCGCGCTGTAGGCAACAGGATTATATAATCCCTGTAGGGTAATTCTACTATTTGTGAATATCTCTTATTTTAAGTTTGATTCTACTGTTTCGGTTACCGCCCAAGTTAAGGCCGTAGTATGTTAGCGTCAAGTTGACGCATTGTAAATAAGTTAATTTAATAAAGGGCAGTTTTAACCCTTCCTCTGTGCAATCACTATCTCTCAAGGTTCTACATAACAGAAGGAGAGTAGAACATTCCAAGGTAATTGATTCATAATTGAGAATTATCTTAAAATGGACCAACAAAAATATACCCAAAGAATGCATAACTGCATACCGTCTGAAATAGAATTTAGAAATGGAGTAAGTTTTCGTCTCTTTTCAATGAGGATCTTAAGCTTTCTGAACTCTCGTTTTACTTATGCGTAAAAAAATTATTAGCTAACTGCTAAATGAAGCTACATTGTTCATGGATTTTTAAATATCTAATGCGCGTCTAGGTTCTTGAATATCATGGCTCATTTGGTATTTTTAATAATATTAATTCTAACACTTCTTGAAATGTAG